>VZSF01005259.1:8280-30570 GCA_013398295.1 Chionis minor | reverse complement strand
AGGCAGGGGAAGGGGGACAGCCGGGGCGCGTCGCGGGGCGCCAGGGGATACCGGGGAACGGGCCGTCACCGGGGGATACCGGGCACTGGGGACATTAGGCGATAAGGCACACCGGGGATGGGGCACCCCGGGTGTTGGGGCGCACCGGGGGACACCGGGCACTACGGCACCAGGACTTGCAGTCCCGCCACGCCAGCCTGCCCCGGGGGACACCAGGCGTTGTGGCATCGGGACTTGCAGTGCTGCCGCACCGGCACGAGGGGTCACCGGGCGACGGGGCGTACCGGGGGACACCAAACACTAGAGCACCGGACTTTGCCGTCCCGCTGTACCGGTACCGGGGCACACCTGGGAGACACCGGGCACTGGGACTCGCAGTCCCGCCGCACTAGCGCCAGGGCACACCAGGGGACACCAGGCACTACGGCGGTGGGACTGCACCGGGCACACCGGGCAACAGGGCAGATCCAGCAGCAGGGCACACCGAGAAGCAGCGGGCACCAGGGGACTCCAGGCAGTGAGGCGGATCAGGGGACAATGGCTGTGTGTGTGTCCCCCCCACTGCTGTAGGGCGCACCAAGAAACACCCGGCCCCGAGGGACACCAGGGGACAGCGAGCACCGAGGCACACCCGGGGACACGAGGGGCACCCTGTGGGCAGCAGAGCCCAGCAGGGACAGCGAGCTGCAGGGTGCACTGAGTGCCAGCAGACCTGGGGGGGTGGCACGGGGCTGCAAGGAGCACTGGGGGACACCGGGGGACACAGAGCTGTCGGGCACACCGGGTGCCCGAGGGGACATGAGGGCACCCGGGGCAGCGGGGTGCCAGGGGACATGGTGCCCTGGGAACAGGCACCACAGAGTCCCAGGGGACAGCAAGCAGCGGAGGCGAGNCCCAGGGCAGGCACCCCACGACGCCCTAGTCGACTTCTTCCATGCTGCTGTAGGAGGGGGCCGGGCGCTCGGTGGGGCTTGCGAAGCGCTCGGAGAGACCTTCCGCGGCCAGCGCCGGGGCTCCTTCGGGGGCCAGGCTGGATCCGAACGGCACTGGGGGCAGTCCCTGCAAGCAGAAGGCGGGTGTGAGAGGGAGACCACGGACACGATGGTGAGAGCAGGGGCATGAGGGGGAGACTAGTGCCCAGCCCACCCCTCTCCTCCCTCCCTGCTCCTGGGGGGCCGTGGGGGATGCAGCCTCTCAGGGTGGGGGACCGCACACAGCGCAGACCAGACTGCAGCTGATGCCAGCCCCCAGCAGTGGGGCAGGCAGCGCACCCGGGGCCCCCAGCGGCAGCCCCCAGCTGCCTGCCAGAGGAGAGCCAGGCTGCAGCACACTCAGCCGGGCCCCGGCGCTGCCGCCTCTCCCCAGCGCGGCACTCGTGCCCACGGGGCTGCCGGAGCCAGGGCCGGTCTGAGCAGAGCCCCGCGCCCCAGCACGGGCACCCAGCCAGCCTGGGCAGCAGCGGCAGCGAGCCACGGGGCAGGCTGCCAGCGCCTGCCGGGGTCTGAGGAACGACGCAGGACCAGAGGGGATTTCCAGAGCCCAGAGCGCCGGGCCTCGCTGCCGGCCACCAACCTCCGGGGAGGGCGGGCGGGCAGGTGCAGGCAGCGGCTTGTGGGCCCCAAGCCCGGGGCGCCAGCCGGAGCAGAGGTCACCCCACCGGCGCCGGGCACTGACTCAGCCCCACGAGGCCAACGCCGTGGGCGAGCGGGGGAAGCCACCGAGCCCCGGGGCTGCAGACAATGAGACGACTGTTCCAGGACCGGCACCTCATGACCATGGCACAGCCCCACCAGCCTCCCCGGCTGGGACCTGCTCGGCAGGGAGGACATCAAGGTGCACGTGCAAGAGGGGTGCGGGATCGAGGCAGAGGAGCCCCGGGCTCCCCGCTGTCCGGCTCAAACCCCAGCCAGAAACCCAGGCGACCCCCTTTCCTGCCAAGCATCCTTCCCCAGCCAGCCAAGGACACAGCCGGCGGGACAGCAGCGGAGACGGAAAAGGAAGTCACAGGGCTCTGAAGTCACCTCTCGCACCCAAACACGCCAGAGCAGGCTGAGCCACGTTCAGCCAAGGGCAACACGTCTCAATGTCAGACACCACTGGAGCCGCAGCCCGTGCCCCGGCCCCATGAGACCGGGCACTGCCAGCCCCGCAGGGCTCCCCATGCCCTGTACGGGTCCCGTGGGAGCTGCCACCCCACGGCTGGGGAGCAGGAGCCCAGCCTGTGCCCCACGGCACCCTCAGGCAGCGCTCTCCCCAGAGCCTGCTGCTGCACAGGGTGTACCTGGCATCCTGCGCAGCCCAGGGCAGGGTCTCCACACCAGCTGGGCTGGAGAGACTCTGCAAGCAGCTGCCTCCAGAACAGGAAGGTCACTGGCACCTGCCCACGTGCTGGAGCAGACTCTGGGGCAGAGTCCTTGCCCTCTGCGGCGTCCCATCACACAGTACAGGGATGCTGCGTCTCTTTGGAAAACCTGGCTTTATTAACACACCAAGGTCCTACTTGCACCCCCTGACCCCATGCCGCTCCCATGGCACTCCCACTTGCAAACAAGGCACTGTGCCATGCTCCCCCAGCAGAGACACGCCGCCCCCAGACACAGCCAGCTGGGGCCAAACAGGGACAGCCCACATGCCCCAGGCACTGGGGGCTGGTGGGAGCCAGCAGCCCATGGAGGCGGGTGCTCACCATGGGCACCCCAGCCCAGTCTGCCAGGCTCCGCAGCAGCTGCCCGAGGGAGAGGAGCTGAGGTGGGGCTGAGTGGGGAAGCACATAAATCCTTGGTGACAAGCCGATTCGGTCCCAGCACAGGGGTGCGGCATGCACAGCTCCCAGTACATGGGCAACTGGAACCAGGAGGGACCAGGCTGGCCCAAGAGCCATAGGTTATGCCAGCCCCAGGGAGCACAAGGCTCCTGCAGCAGCACAGTTGGGAGAGGTGGCCAGACCAGGACCCGTGTCAGGGCATCCTGCCCTTGCTGCAGCCTCCCAGGGGCTCTGTGGTTCTTTCCCGGGAGCCAAGCAGAGGTGGTTGTTGATATTCCCGGAGGGCTCTCAGGCCCTGGCCATGCTGCAGCGGCGACGTCCCTTCCTGAGCAGCAGGTAGCCACGAGGCCTGCCCCGCTCCCAGCGGGCAGCAAGGGTGAGGGAGGGCTGAAGGACTCCTGGTTCTGGGCTGCACCTTGGCAAGGCAGCGATCTGGCCACACAGCCCTGCCAGCTGGCACGGGAGATGGCAGAGCAGACAGGCAGGAGCTGACGGCCGCATGCTTCCCTTGGCGAGTCCTTCCCGGTGGTTTCTGTCCTGCCGCCTGATGTCTTCGTCGCGTAGCGTCCTAGGACGGCGCGTGCCCCAGCAGCCCTGCTCCTGCAGCTGGCTGTGCACCCATGCCTATCTCCAGCGGGTCTGGTAAATGAGTGGGTAGAAGACGTTTAGGAAGAGCGCAACAATTGCGGCCGTGGTGGCCAGCACGAAGTATCTGACGCAGCCTTCGTCTGGGTGCTGCGGGGTACCCGGACTCCGCTTCTGGCCACGGGGCCTCCAGGAGTTTCTTGCAGGCCTTTGGGGTGCCTCGAGCTGCAGCTCTTGTTCTTCAGCCTCCAGTTCCTGCCAGATCAGAGAAGCCTGCGATGTGGAAACCTGCGTCAGCACTTGGAGAACACAACGGGCAACACCCCTCGCCATCCCCCGGGGCAGGCGGCTGCCTGCGAGCCCAGCCCCGTGCCCAGCCAGCCCGCCTCCCCATGCAGCACCGTCGCGGTCGCACCCGCCCCCGCGGCTCTTCGGGGTCTCCGGTGTGTGGGGCGCAGCCGGGCTCCAGCGGGTGGTTCTGCAGCAGGAAACGCGGGCAGCTGCCAGGCTGGGTCTTCGTGGGGCTGCGGGGCGGGCAGCTGGATCCCGACAGAGCCGACGGTCCGGCATTGGTGGGTACAGGTGATGAGGGGCCTGGCAGCAGCCAATCACAGCCCAGGGTTTTGTGATCCCAACAGGATCTTTCAAGACGACGGCCAATCCAGAGCCAGCTGGGGCGGCAGGAGCAGGAGGCACGGTGGCAGTACAGCCAGTCACAGGTTTGCTTCAGTGGGTGGGGTTGCTCCGACAGCCAATTGTAGCCCAAAATCCAGGGGGATTATCCACAGGCAGCCAATCACAGCCCAGCCCTTCACTGTGCCGGTGATCGTGTAGGGCAGCCAATGAGGGCGCAGGTCTCCGGAGGGCACCCAGTGCCTGGGAGGTTGTGGGTGGTCCAAGGTGCTTGGGGACCCGCTAAGCCCCAGCCGGGATGCAGTGCACCCCATAGCTGCGGGGGATCTGGCACTGCCAAGGGCCCCACGTGCCCCAGCGCCATGGGGACATGCGACGAACCCCAGCGCTGTGGGGGGGCTGCAGTGAGCCTCAGTGCTGCCCGGGCCCTTGAAGGCTCCCACCACTGGTGCAGAATGAGCAGCACAGCCTTCCTGTTGCCCAGGCCACCCCCAGCATGTGGGGCTGGTCCAGGACACGCAGAACCCCCTGGGACAGAAACAGCCCGGGCAGACAGACACCAACATGCTGGACAGCCCCTGGCCCCAGAGACACGCAGCTCCTGTTCCCAGCCAAGAGGGCAGAGCTGGAACATCTAACAAGCACTGGGCTGAGGGCTGTGCAAGCCAGACAGCACGGGGGGCCAGGACAGAAGGACCCTGTGGGACACACGGGGTGAGCTGAGCATCGTCCTCAGTCCCCATGGGGGTGCCGAGCGCGGAGGGAAGGGCTGCCGCACAATGATGTAGGGGAGGTTGCCCAGGTAGGTGCTGTGCCGTGCCCCAGCCTGGGCCTTCGTGTCTGACATTCACGCAAAGATCAACCTGACCGTTCCCCATCCATGCATGCCAAAAGCGCCCTGCTGCCGGCTGGCCCACCCCTCCCTCCTGGCCGGCCCAGCAGCAGAGCTCGCTCTGGCAGGTTCCTCTTCAGCGCCCTGCAGAGGCTGCCAGGCCTCCAGCTCAGCGCTGGCATTTGCCTTTTTTGCACCTAGCTTGGCCCCAAGCTGGGCCCCAGCAGAAAGCGTCCCCACCCCTGCCTCGAGAGCGGCTGTGGAGAGCAGGTTCTCACCGCTCCCCGACACTGCCAGCTCCTACTGCACCGCTCACAGCCTTCCTTCGGTGCAGACCCCAGCGAGGCTGGGCCTCCTCCTGCCTCCTCCGAGTGCCCTCCCACCAGCGCTCCCACCCTGATGATGGGAACCAGCTCTCCTGTGGTCCCTCAGGGCAGGGACCATCCCAAGCTCACATCAAGAACAGGGCAAGACAGGCCCCAGTGCCCAACACTGAAGAGCTTGCACCGGACGAAGAGGGGCACGCATCACCCTGCAGCTGCGCCAGGCTCCGTGGGTGCTGGCAGAGATGGGCCGGGCCTTGCACATGGGCATCCGGGCATGTCTCAAGGCTCTGCAGCTCCAACAGTGCCAAAAGGGACGCAATCTCTCACCTGGCTAGCAGCAGCTTCGGCAGAGGGGGTGCGCTCGGCTCGGTGGTCTGGGGGGTGCCCTGGCAGGGGTCTCTCCACAGGAGAGTTCCTCCGGCGGTAGAAGAGGACATACGCATATCTGGTCACCACCTGGCTCTCGTCCACGGTGGTGACTGTGCTGTCGTCAAAGAGCCGCCAGCCTGAGAGGAGAGAAGGGTTAAGCAAGCAGACGGGCCACAGCTGCAGGAGAGGCAGGGCGGCGAGGCCAGCAGATCCTCACCCACGTCGCTGCGCTGGCTGTTCTTGTCGTTGGGCAGGCGGGCGTATGCTGTGTAGTGCCCCCCGATCATGCCTCCATAGTGATTGATCACAGCGTACAGGTCGTACATGGGCAGCTGCTGCTCGCCCTTCCGGCCAATGCAGAACTTACTCAGGTCCAGGCTCCTGGGGAGAGACACGGGGACAGTCGGCATGAGGCAGGGAGAGGCAGGGCAGCACAGGCAGTGCCAACCCAAACACTTCATTCCCCAGGCTCTCACCGGACAGGGAAGTCCACCATGTCATTGATCTTGTCCCTCCAAATAAAGCTGCGGAAGGAGAAGCGCTTGAGCTGGATGATGAGGACGTTGGGCAGGCGCCATAGCATCAGCTGCTTGGAGGCCTCGCGGTGCTGCTTGCACTTGGGGCAGTACCTGGGGGCAGAGTGCGCTCGTTACCCATGCGGGGAGAGCCCCAGGTGGTCTCGCAGCCCAGCCCCACGGTTCACCCTCACGTGGGGCTGGCAGAGGGGAGGCGGGATGTCTCAACCTCCCCTGCCAGGGGCAGGCCAGCACAGCCCCGTGGAGTGCTGGCATTGCTCCCTACTGGCTTTTAGCCTCTCTCCCCAGAGCACAGGAAGCCCAGCCCGATGCTCCTGGCCGCCAGAAGAAACAGTGTGCAGGCCCAGGCAGCTCCTAGGAAACCCCCACTGCTGTCTGAGCCCACAGGCTGGAACCCACCCTGCCACCTTCCTCACCATGCTTCCTCCGGGGCCAGGACTTCGGGCTTGGTGAAGAGATTGAGGCACTGCTCCAGGGTGAAATGTCCAGCTCGGGCTGCTTCGCTGGCCGAGCCCGGATCCTCCACGCACTCCAGCTCCTTGGACTCCACCAACACAAACTCCTTGAGGCGCTCATTGTTCTTCCACACCAGGGCAAGGGAGCAGTCGTCTGTCAGCTCCAGGGGGGTGTCACCTGCAAAGGGGCACACACCTCACACCTGCCCTGCTGGGCTACGCCAGGCCACCTTGCTAGGGCTAGGAGCAATCTTGCCTGTCCCAATACAGCAATCACCCAGCACTGCCAGGAGGGGACAAGTGCCCCTGTAGGGCACCTGCATGGCGCCGTTCACCACCCCAGGGCATCAGAGACACACAGCCAGCAGGGCAAGGCTGGCACAGCCCCTCTCAGCAGCACCTACAAAACCAGCACCGGATGCAAGCGTCCCATTCAGACGTGATGTGACCCAGAGATCACAGACTCTCTGTGGATGCAGGAGTTTGAAGGGAATTGGCCTATTTGCTGAGGAGAGCAGGAACATCAAGAAGAGCTGGAAGCTCAAGAAGAGCTTCCAGGCAGAAGCTCTGTGCAGCAGAATCCTGCCCTCCTCTGTGTCAGATGCAGCTTCCGCTGTCAAGACTTAGGCCACTGTCACACCTGGGTTCACCTTGTGCCATGCAACCTCTGGCCAGGCAGATCCACCAGCCTGCCAGAGACTGCGAGGGATGAAGGTGGTGCCTTCTGGGGCTCTGGGCTCACCTTTATCTTCCAGCTTGTGCTCTCGGTTGGCAGCATCGATCTTGTTGATGTAGAACTGCGTGGCACGGGCACTCAGCGAGTCTGGAGTGTGTTGGTACCCAGGGATGGCAGCTGTGGACGGGCAGGGACAGATGTGTGGTGGCACTGCCTGTCTGCCCTGTGTAGGGGCCAAGAATTTGCAGTGCCCCCACCCCCACCTCACATGCTACGGCCTTGCAGGGACACAACCACGTGCTCCATGTCCTTGACTATTTTTAGCAGGCGCCTGCCCCTGGCAAGCTGTGCTCCTCTGCCTGCCTTGCCCCTTCACTGCACATTGCTGCCATCCTGAGACGAGTGTCTGGAAACGTGACAGCCAGGCAGCCGAGCGCGAGAGGCTGCTCCCGTGCAGCTGAGTCAGAGCGAGGGAAACGCTGCGCTCACAGCCCCGAGGGGTTCAGCCCGCGCCGGGCTCTTCCCTCCCACGGGACTTCGAGGCTTCTGCCAGCCCCTGCCTTCCCACCCCTCCCACAACACCACAACACTCCAGCCTCTCTCCTAGTCAAGGTGTCTGCTCTGCCCCACGGGCCCTGTCAAGGCAAGGCAGAGGATGGGCAGACAGGCATTTCAGGTGGGCCAGCACTGCCAAAACACAGCTCCCAGGGCCTCATCTATGTCCCCAAGGGTCTCCGGACAAAACTCACAAGGGGAGAACAGATGCTGTGGTGGGAGGTCGCCCCAAGAAGCGAGAATTGCTCCTGGGTTTTTTTGGGGCTGTCTGGGGCTCCTGGTACAGACACGTTTAGCACCACAGCACCTCTTACCTTCTGGCTTGAGGGCTCTCTCATAGGATGGCTCCTTCTCACAACAGCTGTCGCCCTGCGACTCCATGTGCTCGGAGAAGCCTGAATCCAAGCTCAGCAGGGAACTCCTGGCTGCCAGGACCTTGCTGCGGACAGTGCCAGCATCCCCCAACTCCGGGTGCAACTCAGGCACAGCTGGCGAGAGCGGGGGCTCCTGCAGGAGGCTGGAAGCCCTGTCCCCATCCCCCAGCTCGGGGGCAGAAGTGGCTGCTGCACAGTTACTCTTGGCCAGGGGCTCCAGCTTGTCCGTGAGCAGAGGCTGCAGCCCCTGCTCTGGTGACATCCGGCCCAGCTGGAACGGAGGCTGGAACACGCTGACCGAGTACCTGGGCAAGGAGGTGTCAGTCAGAGCCAGACAGGCACAGGGCTGAGCTCAGCTCTGGGACAGAAGGACCTCTCCCTTCCTCCCCTGGACCCTCACCTTGCGTAGCCCTCCAGCAGCTGGGCCAGGCGAGCGTAAGTGAGGCGGGACTCTGGCACACTGATGAGGAAGGGGAAACCGATGTTCTCTGGGCGGCACAAAGCCTTGTGGTCTGGCCAGTGTGTTTTCTGACATGCCCTGTAACATAGACAGCCCCAGGTGAACCCAAATCTGCGACTACCCTGGGCAGGAGCACGGCAGGGCCAGAGCGGTGTGCTGGGGATGCGGGGAGCGCCACAAGCCAGACTGGCTCCCTCCCAAAGGCCAGGCCCATCCCACCTCCTCCCAGTGGACTGAGCTCTCCCATCCAGCCCTTCAAGGCAGGAGACCCTCCTTCCCTGTCAGACACCAAGCCAACTCACACATTGCAGTAACCGACTCGATAGCACCTCGTGCAGCGCTTGAGCTTCTCATCCTCGGGCAGCTGCTTCTTCTGGCAGGCAGCACACTTGGCGACGGGGCCGCTGGGCACCTGCGGACGCTGCAGGAGAAAGAACCCGTTGGGCAGGGAAGGGCACTCAGGCAGGACAAGGCAGCTCCAGTGGGCATTCATGCTCGATGCAGCTAGTAACACTTGCATGCAGCTCTCCCCCTCCCGTTCAGCCCCACTTGAAGGCTCAGCCTCTCTGCATGTCTCCCCTCTCTCACCTGCTGGACCTGCAGCTCCACCACCCGCTCCTTGGCCAGCTCTGGGGACAGCACCTCGAAGCAGAGCAGCAGGTCTGTGGGGGAGACCGTGTCCAGCGAGTTGGATGGCAGGAAGATGCGGTGGAAGCGATTCTTGATCACCTGCCAAGAAAGCAGTAGAATGGGGCCGTGTGAGAGCTGCTCCACACTTCCTCTCTTGAGAAAGGCACACACCTCAGCCCCACAGTGAGCTGCGGGGACAGCAGCACCACAGGGATACTGTGCTCGGCTCACCACCCTGCTAGGGGAGGACAGACATCCTCTGCCCTACTGCAGTGGCCCTCCTAGCACGGCTCTGCCTGGCAGCACCCAGTGCAGGACACTGCCACCCACAGACAAAATCCGTCCCATGGACATGTTGGATATGGGGAAGTGACTGTCAGTGGTCACATTCCCTGCAGAGCTGTGGGAGCCAGGGCACCCACAAGAGCAGCCCACAGCCTGTGCCCCAGCTTAAGCACTCTCACCTCTGCCAGGCGCAGGTTCTCTGGTTTCACATGCACGCTGTGGGCCACCGAGTCGAGTACCTCCATGGCACTGGAGTTCTCCTTGCTGATACTCACGAGGAACTGCCAGCAAAAAAGTGCCACATCAGTCACACCGCGCCAAGGCGTGTGGGTCCTTAACAGAAGGCTCAGCCTGTTGGCACACGACCAGCTGCCTGGGGCACCTCCAGGAGCCCACTCAGGTTCCAGCCCCAGAGTAGATGGTGGCTTTTACCTTGATCGGTTTCTTGTGCGGCTCCTTTGCAAAGTAGTAGACAGTCAGCACCTTCTGCTTCTGCGGGAGGGGTACGGGGAGGTACAGGAAGGGGTCGAAGGTGATGGACACCTGCAGATGCAAGACCACTCAGTTGCAGGAAGCACTTGTGGCTGAGATCAGTGGGGCAGTAGCCCCAGCAGACCTAAGATCCAGCCTTGCCCTGTGATCTGTGCTCTCTGAGGGTCAGGAGCCTACTGCTGCACAGCCAGGACAGGGACAAAGCCTCCAAGGGCTGCCTCCTACCTTGGAACACACGGGGCACACCAGCTTGGATTTGTACTGGCCCTGGAAAAGGTCCACAATGAAAGAGTCATTCCTCATCTTGTGTCGCTGCCAGGCCTCCTCAGCTACCACCTGTGGGGAGAGAGGGCTCAGCACTACGCTACACCATCCAGGCCAGGGCTGGTCTCCCAGTGACTTTGGGGAGAGACATCCTCACCTCGTCAGGCCTCCCATCTGAGTCAACAGTTTCTGTGTAGGGCTTATTCTGGATGCGGTTGAGGTCCTCGTGCAGGCCATCAAGCAGGAAAGCCATGAACTCCTGAGCATCATGCTGGGCATAGCCAGTGAACTGGCTGGCCTTGCTGGCCACGATTGCCTGCAGGGAAGCACAGCAGTCAGGGCTGGCCATCAGCCCCCAGCAGCACTGCCTGTCCCATGCACAAAGCCTGGCTGCACCCACCCACAGCCACCCAGCTCTCAGCGGCATAGCAGGGCATCCAGGTGCTCACAGAGGAGTGCTGGGGACACACAGCAGCTCCTGCATAGCGCTGGGGCCTGTGGCCCTACCTTAAGTTTAGAGGGCTGGAAGGCATGGTGCGTGCCCTTCCACAGCGCTCGCAGCAGCATGGCAAAGCCGATGGCCAGGCGTCCCCCCGTCCCCAGAGGGTTGTTGTAGTTGATTTCTGACTCAAAGGACCGATCTGTAAGAGACACGGGAGAACAAGGGTGGCCACTGGCTGCACCATCCGAGCAGCAGGGCTTTGCTGAGCTCTCAGCGTGGGCTCACCATGGAAGTAGTCGCGCAGCTCCCGGGTGTTGGACAGGGACTGGATGACGCTGTTCATGAAGCAGGTGTTGCCAAGGTTCACCAGCCCCGTGAAGCCGGGCAGGCACACCTTCTTCTTCTCGTCCTCATCCTCATCATCCTCCACGCTCTCAGTGCTCACGGGGCTGTGTGTCATTGGTGGCACCATGCATGTCGGTTTGGGCTGCCAAAGCAGAGGCGGGTGTTAGGGTTCTGCCCTCAGGGGGTCTCTCTGGGAACACCAGGGGAAACCAAAAACCCAAGGCACCCCTCAGACGTGGCTGGGCTGGAGTCATCATGCCACCTCCCAGCAGGACTGGGATAGACAGGCCAACTGCTGCCCCAAATCCTGCCAGCTATGACTGAGGAGCGCTGCCTCCTCCTCCAGGAACAGTTTGCCAGTGCGCAAAGCAACACTGAGGAGGTGGAGTCCCACAAAAGGGACAAGTGGGCCCCCCCTCTCCCCCTACCCAGGTCAAACCCAGTGCAGCGCTACTCACTGAGGGGATGTGCGGCTCTTGCTTCACTGCCATGTGCTCTGGGGCCGTACGAGCTGCCACACCATCCAGACCCCCATCTTCCACGCGTGGCTTCTCTTTGTCGCTGGCTCGGGCCTCCTCCTTGCTGGACAGGGGGTGCTGGTTACTGCCCGGGGGGTTCTTATCCAGAGGGGTAGGGCCTGTAGGCATGGCAACCTTTGCACCACCCACTGCACCTTAAAAAGGGGGAAGGGTGGGCCTGTGGTTAGCAGCACCACACGCTGCCCACGGTGGGGCTGAGATGTTCGGTCCACAGTCACATACAGGCTCTCTCCTACTCCTCTTCCCCATCAGCAAGGGGAACAGCAGTGTCCTTTCCCTAGACCTTGGCTCGCCCGGCCCTACACCTCTCCTGCCTGCACCCACTCAGCCCCTCTCCTTCCCCACAACCCTGCGTCAGAGGATCCAGTACCACCCAGCTGCTGCCAGCAGCGAGGAGGGCCCATGCCCCGCTGGGGTGCAGCAGTCAGGCAAGGCAAGAAGGCAGGGTGCAGACCTCGTGTGGCTGGAGCCTCCAACCCTCCCCAGCGCTGGCTCTGGCGTTTCTTCAGGCAGACATTGATGCGAGACACCGTGAAGTTGTATGTGCACTGGTCCGGCTCGATAAGGTTCCTGCAAGACACACAGCAAGTCAGGGGTGCCCCAGACCCCCCAACAGCCCGAGACATGCCAAAGCCCCTCCAATGCAGGGCCATGGCCTCCAGGCAGTAGGGACCTGGCTAGCACCAATCCTGAGGTGGCCCTGGCAAACCTTTGAGCCTGGCCACACTGAGCACACAGAGGGCCCCTTTCCTGGCAGATCCATTCTGCTTGGCTCTACATGGCTCCTCCCACCCAAAATGCACCCAGGCTGGTCTGCCTCTGTCCCCAAGAGCTCTAGAACAGGCTATGGGGGAACTGCGGGCAAGTAGGCACTGCCATTTCCTCCCTTGCAAGCCAACACACAGAGCCAAGGCAGCCTGGGCTTAGAGCATTAGTGCAGCATGGTGTAAGTGAGACTCCCAGGTGCAGAAATGAGCATTTCCCTGCACAGACCCACCAGCCAGGACTGGCTTCTGCTCCAGCTCTGCACTCTCAGCTCCCTTGCCCTGGCGTGGGCTAGAAGGATGGAAGTCATACCTGAGCTTCACCTGCCACCGGAACACTGTGTGGGGGCCACAGCCAGGATGGAGGCGAAGGAAGTTTGTATCACTGCAAAACAATTGGGAGTGAGTGAGAAGAAGTGAACAAACCAGTAGCCTGGCCACAGTCAGGAGCTCTACAGCAGCCTGGCACCATCCTGAGGCATGCCGGTACCTCGTCTGGAACACCAGTGTGAAGTCTTGCTCCCGGAACAACACCTTGGATGTCTCCTTGTGGATCTCCTTCACGTAGACGTGCACCACTACCAGGTCGTTACCCTTCTCGTATGAGTCATTCTTGACAAAGGTCAGGCTCACAAAAGGCTCTGGCTCTGAGAGAGGAAAGCCATGGAGAGAGAGAGAGACATTAGCTTCTTTGCACACTGAGGCAGCGCTGCAGGCTGACCCAGGAGAGGTCCTGAGCAGATGGACTTTCCCGACCAGGCTGACCCCTGGGCTCCAGCCACTCACCATCAGCCGCTGCTTCCAGAGCCACGTCATCCTTGGACCAGTCCCTCTTTTCACTGTCTCTGCCCAGGGGAGGGGTGGCTGCTGGGACAGCCTTAGAGCTCTCTCCCAGGACTGGTGTGCAGTCCTGGCCCCGCAAGACCTCGGCAGGGCTGCCTGGCTGCAGGACCCTCTTCTCCACACAGGTGGCAACATGGTGGGGGAACACCTCTGTGGTAGCTGCAAGAGGTGGCATCTCCACAGGAACATTCTCCTTGGTCAAAACCACAGCCTTTTAAGACAGAAGGACACGGTGAAAAACAGACACTGTCACCCCCAAGTTGCCCTGGCTCACTGGCTGTGACTCCTGCCAGCCAGGCAGGCACAGCCCCACGCCACCTGCTTCCCCCACACATCCCTCGCTTGGCTTGGCCTTGTTAGCACCAGAGCACATGCTCAGCCCAGTGACTGCAGGTCCTCGTGTCACCCTTTCCTCCACCACAGCCAGGCCCACGCCAGCTCTCGGCACCACCCGTGGAACCCATCTTATCAGCAATGATGTGTCCCTGTGCGAGCAGCATCCTCTGCACAGGGGCTCAGGAAGCAGGGGTGCCCCTTCAGCTGGGTCCTAGGTACCTTCTCCAGTGGTGGTGCAACATCTGTGACAGCTGTAGGCCCATCGACCTGGCTGGCTCTGCCATTGCGGCGGCTGCCTGCCCTCCCGCTGTGTCCTTTGCTGGGCTCCACGTTCCCAGTGACTCTGGCGTTTGGCGCCTCTTCAGTGGGAGCCACTTTGAGGTATACTGCCCGCTTGGCGCTGGGGCCGCTCTGTGTCCCTGGGCTGGCTAGGCTTTTCCCTCCCAGGGTCTCGCTTCTTCCTGGAGCGCGCTTGGGGTTGGAGGGCTCCCGCCGGGACCTCGGCAGCTCTGTGACTTCAGTTCTCAGCTCGTCAGGGGCCAGATCTGCAGAAGCAGCCTTCTCCTTCCCATTCTCCCAGCACGTGGCCCCTTTGGCCAGTTCTTTGGATCCGTCTTTCCTTCTCTTCTGTGAAAAGCAGTGGAGCACAGTGGGAAGGTATCCAGGCAGCAGCACCTCTCACGCTCTTTACCAGCCCCTCACCCTCACACCCCTTCCCCAAATGCACTCGTGCTCTGGCTCCAGAACCTGGAAGCTATGTTGCAGGCAGGAACAGAGGTATGACGACACCCCGCTCCCTGGGACATAGGCAGCTGGCTCACTGCCTTCAGGAAGCACGTGGATGCAGGATGTGCCCCACATTGCTCCCTGAGCAGCTCAAGAGCACGAAGTAAAACCCTCACCCAAACTCCCCCGGGCTCCACAAGCTCCCTCAAAAGGCAGATCCTCCCCTCCTCACCAGAAGCGAAGACCAGGTATGTAGTGGGATCTTCTTCTGAAGCACAAGCTGTAGCAAGTTGCCCTTCTTGCACTCGATCTTGCTGCAGGAACCCTCTATCTCCTCATAGAACTGACAGCTCCACTGGCGCCCGTCTACAAGGAGAGGGGTACCGGTACATCAGGCAGCGCTCCAGGCAGCTGTCACCTAACCCACAGACCCCTTTTACCTGCCCCAAGGATTAAGGGAGCACTCATCCAGAGCCAAGGAGGCTGCAGGCAGGCTGCCACACTGCCCCAGGAGCCTTCAGGGTAATACCAGCTTCCCTGGATTTGCTTTGTACATCTGGCTGGCTGCCTTCCTGGAGGAAAGGCCCTCAGCCTCTCTGCCCTCAGGGGGCACAGTGACTTTTCCAAGGGATACTCGGGGCTGACGCAGTCATCTCAGCGAGCAGGCGACAGAGATGTACCAGCACAGCAGTGGGGGCTTGCTCACTTGGCGCAGAGGCCAGCTCCTGCTCTCCTCAGCTCTACACTGTTCTTCTTTTACACTGCTCTCGTGTTGGCCCGGCCTGCTTGCTGAAGCTATATGCCAGCTGACAGCAGGGCATTGCCTCTGAAGGAAAGGTTTTATGCCCACCTGGATCAGCCCGTCTAGCTGCACCAAGCCCTCCTGAAATGCCTGCAGTAGTCCCTTCACTCCTCATACCTGGTAGATTGACTACACAGTCTCTGTCAGTGAAAGCAGCACGCACATCTTCCGTCTTCAGAGCTCCACTGCCCAAGTTCAGCTTGACGATGATCTCATCAGCACTCTGCTTCCAGTCCAGCAGCAGCTCTAGGAAGAGGGAGGGAAGCATCACCCACTCGCTGGGGCATGAGCCTGCAGTGCCCACTCCTTGGATGGGGAATGAGAGTCTGAATGCACCCTCAGTTCAAGGAGGCCAATGCAGGAAGCACGGATCATGCTAATCAAACAGGACACTCATAACGTGTTCTCATCAGAGAGGCCACAAGCAAGAGTACATGTTGTGGCAGGGCAGGTGAATCCCAGGGGGAACCAGAGAGATCAGAAAGGCAGTGCTGCTCTTGGCAGCAGCATGTGCAGCAGCAGTGGCTGGGAAGAAGGAGTGGCTCCTGCCAACTACAGAGCAATTGCCGCTTTCCCCAGGGAACAAGGAAGCCACAGAATTACTCTGGAGGATTCAAGTGGACTCTGCCCACAACCAGAAATTGCCACTTCCTCTTTGCATATGCAAACTAAGCAGCCCAGCTGCAGTCACCAAAGCACCATACTCCTGCCAGGTGACCACTGTTACCACGGCTAAAACACAGGCAGGCTGGCTAGCTGGGCAAGAAGGCCACACCCAGGGAGAAAATGGTGTGGCAGCATCACTCCACTGCAGGCAGAACCCCATCAGGTGCCTGCCAGGCTCCAGGTCCGGTCCTATAGTGTTCCGAAGTCTTCAAGGCAAAAAGGTGATTTCAGCCACCTTAATTTCAGTCAGGATCATTCTGCCCTCTGTGGCATAAGGGTATCCTACTCCATCTGCCCTCAAAGCAGGCCTGGACTAAGGCAGAAACCAGCCAGCAGCACCCACTGGGTGACATGGACTGGGATTCTCCCAGCCCAGCGCAGCTCCCTACTCAGAAACAAACAGGACAGATACGGGCAGCAAGACATCCCAGGGCTGTGCTCAGTGGCACCATGACACCCAAGTCAGAAGCAGCCTGCCACGTGCTCAGGGCCTCTTCCTTGCAGACAGCCTTTCCCAGCCATATGCATCCTTCTCTGCCCCAGGAAGGCTGCATCCTGTTCAGACAAACGCTGTGGCGAGGAGCACTCAGGTTAGTTCTGCTCAATGCTAGAGCATGGGCAATGACAAGGTGAGAGCTTCAGATTCCTTGGCAAGGGCACTCCGCGGCCATGCACTGACAGCCAGCGCACACCTTGACTTACCCTCCTCTGAGTCCTTCTCCTGGGCAGTCTCAGCCTGCTCGAGCTCAGGGCGAGACACTGGTGGGCAGAGAAGCAGAGCGTGGGCAGGTCTGTCATTCTGTCACCTCAGAGCATGGGCTGGCACACTGATGCCCAAAAATCTCCTTATTCCCTCAATCTCTGCCCAGGCCTTTCATCCTGCATGGCTCCTCATTTCCCTGTTTTGCTTCCTCACACTTCCCCCCTCCCTGGAGCCCTGCCTGCAGCACCACAGCAAGTCAGCCCCCAGCACAGCCGCTCTGCGCCACACCACCATATCTCAGTCTAACCAGCACCACAGCAGAAGCACCACAACGTCACTGTACCGCGCAGACAGCACTGCTTTGAGGCATGTCTCAGTGTCGAGCTTGCGGTAACCGGGCTGCGTGCCCCTGCTCAGCGCACCAGGCCCTCAGCCTCCTGCCACACAGAGAAGTCCTGCCTTGATCTGACAGGGAGAACCTGATGTTTGGTCATGCTCAAACCAATTCTGATGTAAAGGGAACCACACAGCCCAGCTGCACTTCAGCATTCCCATTCCTGCAGAAGCTGCCCATGTCCACGGCCGAAACCTCCTTCCAGACCAGACTGGGGAACCAAACCAACCTGACACCTAATCCCTGCTCCCCACAGAATTGCCTCCAACAGCCAAGAGTGTCTCAGGGCCTGCTCTACCCCTACAGGGCAGTGAGCTCTGCCAGGCAATGCACCCAAAACAACAGCACCCTGTCCTGGACCAGGGAAACAGCACCAAGGAGATCTGTGGTCTCCACCCTGAAGCGCTCAGAAGGTTGTCGCTGCCTCCCTTAATGGGCTTACAAACCAGTAGGAAACCTATGCTGACTATCACAATCACTGGTGCAAAAGTGGCAGTGGGGCTGGCCGCATGAGAAGCACTGCAGCGGCACTGCCTGGAGGATCTACAGATTTCTCCAGCCCCTCGCCACCCCTGCACAGAGGGGACAGAGGCAGCACGGCTGCAGTGCAGCCCCTGGGAAGGCAGGAGCCCCCCACGTCAGGAGGTGAGGAGGATCAGGCCTTACCGGAGATACAACACACCTCCCATGCGAGAGAAGGCACAATGCTGCGCCCTCTGCACCGTGGAGCTTTGCATCGGAGACTGCAGCCAGCCCTTTCAGCACAGACCTCAGTAAGTGCTCATTTACCTTGGCCTATAAAACACCCTATGATTTTGAGGTTACAACAGTCATAACGGAGCAGGCACAGAAATCGAGCAATTTTCCAGGGCCACAGGAACTCTCGCCTGCATCCTGCCTCCAGGCATTCCCTGCCCACACCGGAGCCTGTACCTGAAGCATCATTTTTGTCATCAGATACACAGCAGCTCCAGAGGGAATTACTTCACAGCAACTGTTCCACTTGAGCCACACCTTGCCCCGACACAGAAGCTAAAGCACCAGCCCCACCCACAGGCCTCACACTCAGCAGGCGCTGTCAGCACCCAGTCACTGCCTCGCAGCACCTGGCCTTGGCAAACCGATGGGGAAGCAGCAGCGCCTCCAGCTGCTAGAGCACCCGCAGGCTTCAGTCCCACTGCCTCTGGATCAGGACAGCTCAGCCTCAGCCAAAACCAGAGTCTAGAAACAACCACGGAGGCCAACTCCAGGCTTAAGCTAACAAAGCCACAGGTCCGACCTTTCTCACATAGCTGGGGCTAAGTAGAATCTGAAGGAAGGAGGTTACAGGTCCAGGGAGGACACTGTGCCGAAGAGGATCCCACATCATACGGTTTACCATCAGCTGCAGGAAGCGATTAGTTAATCTGCTTATCCTGCAGCAGATGGCTGCAAGGCTCCCACCCTGCGGGGCCGAGAAACGACAGGCCTGCTTGACACAGAGCTGCCAAGGGGCTCTCACCTTCCTTGCTCTCTTGGTTGGCTCGATCCTTCTGCTTCTTCTTGTTGGTGGCATCATCCAAGCCCCGAGACGCTCTCCTCTGGCCAGGGGCATTGGTGCTGCTGGACATTTTCAGCCGTTTGGAGGACACAAACGGCCCACCAGGGTCAGTAATGGAGTCTGGGTCAGGGGTGCGACGTTTTCTTCCTGGCCCAGCTATCTTGGCGACTCTCTGTGGTCAAACTCTCTGGCAAGGAACTAATGGCCTAAAGAGAGGAGAGAGCAAGCATGGCAGGAGGAGTGGGTGGAGAAGGCCCAACAGCATCAGGATCCGCTCTCTGCCCCAGCGCCAGGCCCTCCCAGGGCTGGTGCCCTGACATGACCTTCACTGAGGCGTTTACGGGAAGCCCCACGCAGCGCTCAGTGAGGGAACCTACCTCATCACAGCTGTTACAATGCTTACTGCCAAACGCATAGGCTTGTCAGAGCTCCCAAGATACAACCGGGGGGTCTTCCATATGTGGCACTCATTAAAAACCTGGAAAGCAATTGTCATGCTCATGGCTCCCACTACAGCAACACTGGCCCAGGGGAGCTGCGGGCGCTAACAACACCCAGAGGCAGAGCCGAGGGCGAGGATATGGGGATCAACAAAATCGAGCCTCCAGGGTCAACTGGGGCAGCCCGCCCGACTGCTCAGGGTGGCAGCTATTTCAGTCAAACAGTGCCCCATGAAGAGGGCGGGAACGGGAGTGAGCAACGCCCTAAGAAGGAAGAAAGGGGAGAAGCAGGAGCAGGCCTGGGACAGTCTCCCGTGACAGATGACAGCAGAGCTCCCTGGCAAAAGGAGCGTTCCTCCCCCTCCGCCCACCAGCTGGGAGCTTCACAAGCACGACTGCACCTTGCATATTCATCTCCCTTCGGTTTACAGACAGGGGCAGCAGGGCCTGGCCTGGAAACAGGACACCTCTGCTCCGCCTACCCCAGGGAGACGGCAGGACGCTTGCCCCTGCCTCCTCAGACTTGCCCTCCCAGGCAGAGCCAGTTCCCTTACAGGGTTTGGGAGCTGCTGGCCGAAGGGTTGGTCTCGGTTTCACTCTCCGGTTTCACCCTCCGGTGTTCATGGCTTTGACAGAGGAGAGCTGCAACAACCCGCTAAAAACAGTCCCGCTTGAGGTGCCTCCGTGGAGGCAGTGAAAGCAGATTGCTGGGAAGGCTTCCTCCCTCGCCCTGACCCTGGTAGCGCTCACCAGTCTGCAGGGGTTTGCTGTGGGAGAGCAGGTCCAGCCACACGGATCCTGCCCACCCCCAGGTGCTGGCAGCCTGCAGCAACTCCCAGTGCACTGATTCACAACCCATCCCACAGCTCTGCTCCCATCTGAGGACAGAGCTGAGCTCAACAGCATTTTGGTGTAGCCCAGCTCCACTGAGCCTGCCTCTCCCTCGGGAGTTCCCCGTGCCCTTGAGAACAGCCTGTCCTGCCCTCATCTGTGTACCAAGTACAGACCCCGAAGCTCTGCTCCAGCACGGCCAGGGTCAGGAGAAACCTCCAAGGGAAATGCTCAGTTGGAGGGAGCACACTGGCAGCTCTGCCGGGCGTTTTTGTTCTAGAAACACTCAGGGCAACAAGTAGCCACAAGTATGGAGTTGTAGCCACAAAGTGCAAGGGACCCCACAGAGCAAAGCGGTCCTGCCCTACCCTCAGCTCTGGCAAAGCCAGCCTCACGACAGGCGCTGAGCTCAAACCCTTTCTCTTCATCCAACCCGCCTTCAAAACCAAGAGCTACTGAAGTCAAGCAAAAAGCTTGAGCGCTGAGTCCAGCCCGGCTGCCTGGCACAGGCAACTCCTATCACCCACAGCAGAAGGGCCCGAAACAACCTGGAGACAGGGATGCTGAGCAGGGCCTGGCATCAGCCCCAGAAAGCTTGAAGGAGTGTGGGAGAAGAGGAGGGCCACTCCCAAGCTTCCACACACACTGGGTCTCCCAGGGATGCAGCAGTGCCTTTGGCCTCTGAAGGGATAAGAAGGGGCCCTTGTAGTGGTGAACATGGCTGTGGCGTGTAAGGCTGGGGCCCTGATGCCGGCAGGCTGCTGCTGCCCAGCTCCTGATCCCACCAACACTGAAATACTCCAGCTACAGATGCTTCCCGGTGCTGAGAAAGCTTAACCTGGGCTTGACAAACATGGGAAAGCGGTTTTTTTTGCTGAATTTCTTTCACATCTAAGACAAGAAGTCCAGAAGGAGCAGGAGACAAGAAGCAGTGACTGCTTCATGCAGGGCCAGGTGAGGCTCCATCGCCTCCTTCCTGCGTCTCTGAAAGGGTGGCACAGGGTAACTGCTGGGCAGGGTGACATCAAGCTCTGAGAAGCATCCTAGAGGGCTGAGAAAAGGTCGTCCTCTGCCCAAGAAGGGGTAAGGCAGAGAGCCAGGGTCATTCCTCTGGGAGAAGCCTGCTGCTCTCAGGCCTCACTGAGGGCTCAGCTCCCTCGGGTGCTTTGCCGACAGTTATTCCTAACAGCAGGCAGCAACCAAGCATGGCTGGAGCTCTGCCCAATTCCAGCTGCCAGACTGACGGCAGCTTGAGGTTGCTGAGGGCACTGCAAGGTTTTGGAGGAGTACAGGCAAAGCACAGGTTATTCCCATTCACCTATTCTAATCCACAAAACTTCCTGCCTCTCTGCCACCAGGAAACAGACAGGACAGCCCCTGGGGTGTGCAGCCCCTGGGGTGTGCCCCAGGGGCACAGAGGTTTTGGCACTGCTAATATTGGCACTGTAGGAGCTGCTGCAGGGGAGAGATGGTAAAAGGCCACCCTGGCTGGATGCCAGGTGTACCTCTGAGAAGCACCCGATGGGCTGGGCACTCATACAAAACCTCACTCAGTCCTTTTCCAACCCGAGAATGCCTGGCCATGCTGCCGGGAGAGGAGGTGCCTCCCTGCCCTCTGCTCTCCCAGCCTTTGTGCCGGTGCAAGCACCCACGTGGCTGCAGCACGTACTGGATCAAGACACCAGCCAGAGCGAAACTGCGTCCTGCCAAGTTTGTTTTACCCTAGAGCAGTTCCCCAACCTCGTTCATGTTGGGGCTGCACAAACACTTTCACTGGCCAGAGGAAAGGGAGAACTCAGGAACGGAAGCAAGGGGCCAGGAAAAAGGGCCATTCCTTCCCATGGGCAGCCCCAGACGAGGCTAGCATAAGCACTCAGGGAATGACAACAGAAGGTGCAAAACAAGATGCAATTTGCCTCCCATGTTTGGGGCACATTGAACACTTGGCAGGAAGAGGCCCCTGGTTCTTGCCTGCAGCACCCCCTCCTCAGCGCTCAAAGGCCTTTACTGGGGCAGCTGTGAAGGAGGGTGGCTATCCCCCAGCCTCATCCTTCCAGAGATTTTTGGCTTCTCCATGTCCTGAATACAGCTGACAAAAACACTCCCCTTGTGCGCACGAGCACTTTTGTCACCTTCTGCCCCTGGTCCACCCGAAGGGACCAGAAGTCTCAAGACTCAAGCTCATTTCTCGCTACAGTTTCTCAGCACGCCTGGCACACAGGCTGAGCCAGGACAAGCACCGAGCCGCGTGAGGCCGGCGCCCAACCCAGCACCGCCACACAGAATGCTCCCAACCCGCGTGGAAACCACCGCGCCCGCAGCGAGCCTCCACAGCTGCGCTGCGCGGGGAGCCCGGCAGGCCCCGCTCCCCCCAGGCCCCGACAAGTCTCTGGGGACGCGGAGTCTGAGCCGACAGCAGCCGGCGGCGGGTCCTGCGCTGCTGCCGGGCCTCGGGCGTGCGGAGAGGGGAAAGGGACGGGGAACGGCGCTCCTGCCCCGCGGCCCGCGGGCTCAGCCGGTGCCCCCGCGCAGGCAGAGCATCAGGCCAAGGCAGCGGCCCGGCCCCGCGGCTGCTGCCCGAGGCCCCGCCGCGCCCCGCTCCTTCCCCACCCCAAGCCCCCTCGCCTCAGGCCGCTCTCACGCCGCCGCCGCCACCATCCGCCGCCTCCTCCCACACCGCCTC
>VZSF01005258.1:55562-179418 GCA_013398295.1 Chionis minor | reverse complement strand
TTTTAAATTTTTTTTTAAATCCTTTTCCCCCCTCCTCGCTGTGCTGTGGAGTTGGGATCTGCCGGGGGGGTTTGGGGGTGTCGGTTGGAGGCGTCCTTCCTCATCGCATCCAATGGCTTGGCGGTTTTTATATCCAGCGTATCTGGTCTGTAGGAATAACTGGATTCGCCGGGTTCACGTCACAAATTTTACTTGCCTGGGGTTGTTTTGTTTTGTTATGTCCTGTCCCCCGTCCCCCCCCCCCCCTTTCTTTTTTTTTTTTTTTTCTTCTTGGGGTTTTCNATCTCTCAGTGTGTGCTTTTCATCTCAGGGGTAGAGCAATGATTAAAAAAAAAAAAAAAGCATTACTTGCAGCGGTGGGGTTTTTGCTAGCAGAGAGGGGCCTGGATATTTTTTTTACTTTTTTCATTTTTTTCCCTAATATGTTGTGAACTGCGGTAGGTGAGAAAACAGCAATTAAGATGTCTGAGTTGCCTCTGTTAGCAGCTTGTTTCTAGTATTGTTTTTGTTGCAGGTGCACTGTTGTATAATTTAGCCTCTGAGTTCCTGAATGGGATTTCAGAGGAAGACTGAGCCCTGCTCCTAGCGCTCCTTGGAGCCAGGTTTCCCTTCAGGCTTTCTGGTTGGTTGTAGTAGTTCTGAGCTCCAGCGCTTCTGAGACTTCTTCTGGCGGAGAACTTTTGAGCTCACACAAAAGGGAGACGGAACAGTTCCAGTTTGTAACGTGTCGGATACAGACTGTTGCATATGCCTTATTTTAGTTGCGTTACGAATGTTGCAGCATGAATCATAGTTATTTATTGTAGTTGGAACAGGCTTGCTTCACCGCGCTGGTTTTCTCTGGAGCAAGAGGTGGATTGGCCCAGGCATTTTAACGCATGCGGCGTGGAAGAATTGGTAGCGGTTGACTTGCTGAAAACATAATTCATATGTATCAATACTTTCCAATTTTCCTGAAATCAAAGATCATAAAGAAATTCAAGTGGGAATTTCAGAGTGCTGATACTTTTGCACCATACATTATGCTGTTCTTATTTATTTATTTGTAAGACCCTAAGGCTGTCCTGTTAATTTCAAACAGTGGTCAGAAGTTGCGTAGTAAAACTTACCATGAACGTTTCTTTTATCCTATAAATTATAAGCAGTTGGGGTGCTGTCTTAGCGTAGAATGGATTTGGGGTTCTTCTGTACAGTCAGAATATAAAAAGGACTTGAAGAAAGAAAAAGTGAGGAAAAAAGACATCTTTAAGGTTGAAGTAAGAAGATTTGATCAGAAATAAGTTCATTCAGACCCTTCTTCCCAATAAATTTCTTTTGTTTGTTGGAATGGAGGTAAATACTAGTGTAGTCAGAATAGGTGTGTAGTGACATAAGATGTTCTTACTTCTTCAAAATTTGGACTTGATCCTGGATATGTAGGTTTGGAGATGTGATGCTGACTAGATCCTTCCTCTTTTCCCAGTCTTCTGTTCCTAACAAAGTTTTCTTAAACTTCCTGTTAAATGTTTATATGCCCTTTTCCACCTTGTCCCTACCCGGGTGTTGGGAAGGGAGGGGGTAAGAAATTGGTTACTTTGTTCTTGATGCTTCTCTCCATCCTCTGTCTGCTCTTGCTCCAGTTGTCGGAGGTGCGGGAACTTTGTATTAATTGACATTTTAGGCTTGTAGAAGGGGCTGGCATGGAAGTGTATTCGCAGGGTGGCAGTTACATTTTATACAAAAGAAGTTTTTTTCACAATGTCTTGTTCCACTAAACAAAACCTTGTTTATCTCAAACCAAAGAATCTTTAGCTTTTAAGACAGAGGCTGCTGATGAGCTAGCCTTCTGTTTCTTCATTTATTTTCATTTCGAAAGATTTCCAGCTTTAAGGTGCTGACTCTTCTTTCTGAAGAAGGCATGTGTTGTCATGTTTTGGTACCACTTCTCAGACTTTAATGCCTTGAGCTTTCACTAAACGTCATATAAGGGGCTGAAAGGAGAAAAGCTAAGAAATAAAAATATCAGTAAATGTAGTTAGATGTCTGGCTTTTACTCTAGGAGGGAATAAAGGCTCTGTGTAATGGGATGGAGTTTAATCCCAGGCTTCTGTTTTGTCAACTGCAAAATCATGCCTTTTATTATATGTCTATTTAGGTGGATATCTTTTCAAGAGATGATGATGTTCTTGGTTTTGTCCTCTCTTTGAAAACATTTATTTAGGAATCCTTATTAAGGAGTTAACTGTCTGTTACTAGACTGAAATTCACAGCCTTAGATATTTTATTTCTGTAATTTAATTTATGCAAGTAATATTAAAGCCGATGCAATTTTCATCTTGTAGATTACTTTCATTTTTCTGTTTGGTCAGCGAAAGTAAGTGTTTTGTTTTCTTATAAACTAAGGCCATGCTGTGCAGGCTTGTAATGCTACAGGAAAATACATGAGTTCAGAAATGCCATTATACTATGTTTTACGCTCTTAAGTGATTTTTCTTGAATTCAGATATTTCTATATTACATTTTTCTATGGTCACCTTTTGTAGTATAAACCACTTGAATCTTGCTTTGAGAGCATAGTCGTTTATTTCAGAGTGCCAATCTTATTTTCATATCATCAGTATTAAGATTTCTATTCGTGCTGTAACCAAAGGCTTTCCAAGAATCAAGTCCCGAGTAGGCCACTTTCAACCTAGGTGTACCAAGGATGGTGGGACTCTTCAGCAGCAGATCTCAGGATGTTTTGTGTTCTCTGGCATTAGTTGTGAAAACTTAATGATTATAAGCCAGCTATTTTTCTCTTCTGTTTGAATGAAATACTGAGGATTTCTCATGATGGAGTGCAGAAATTGAGTTTTAAGAGCCAGCAGCTCACTTCAGCAGAGCAAGGCAGCCTTGTGAATTGTTTATAGATTGTGGTTAAACATGTTGGTTAAGTGTTGTGTAGTTAGGCTTTAAAACGCATTTGTTAGGGCCTTGACACACGAGCAAGCTGTGGTGCATTATTTGACTCCAGGGTAATTGTTTTTGTGTGTTTCAGTTTCACTGTGGGTGTAGCTGCTCTAATTGCGTGCTGTGGGTGAAAGCTGTATGTTTCTGCTGCAGCCTTTGTGTAGGCACAAGCGCTCATCCAAATGTGCGGTCAGTCGGATAAGGGAGCTGAACTGTCTGAAAAATGAACGGTACAAAAATCACTTTCAGATGGTTCAACTTTCCTTTTGTATGGAGCAACATGAGTCCCACCACCGCCACGAGGGAGATGATAGGAAGTGCTTGGGGAATGCATTGGGGTTGCTCCTTTTGGGAGTAAAGTGGATTTCAGCTAGATGAAGCTGACTCTTAAAATTCACTGCAGCAAGTTAGAGCTACTGTAGAGGGTGGTTGGGTTTTTGTTTGCTGTTTGTTTTTGGGGTGGGATTGGTGTGGGGTGGTTTTTTCCTTTTTTTTGTTTTTATTTTTTAAGGTCTTCTAGGGTACAAACATCATACTGTATATGATGAGAACCCTTGGGTTAACTTTCTCATCTAAAGTATTCATGTAACTGTTTTCTCTGTTGAATTAGAATTTTACGTATGTTGGTGGTGGTTGAGGAAGGAGAAGGCAGGGAATTCACATCAAACAGGAAGATGGTGTGATGGGTTTAGTAGGCAGTATGCCTCCTTGTTCTCAGGAACTGTTTGTTACTAATTTGCTAACATTTGTCTCTTACTCTTCCCCTGCCCACAATTATTAAATGTGGCTTAAAGTGAAAATGACGAAACACTATTTTCAGCCCATCCCGCTGTTCTTTCATTTTTGGTCATGCAAAACTATGTAAGTTACAAAGAGTATCTGTGGGACTGGGACACTGAGTACATTGACACTGTATTTCATTGTTCGTATAATACCTAACATAGTAAACTCTTCTAGGCAGCACTGTGGTTACTGTTTAATAATTCTGTTTCTTAATAAGTAACCGGATAGTAAGTGGTTTGTTTCTTCAGGAAATCTTGTGCTGTAAAGGTATTCAAAGAAATAGGGAGCAAAAATAAAACTTGCATTGAATCGGAGAACTGTGTCGTCATCTAGTTTTCATTATTAACAGTATTTTGGGGAAAGTCTATATGGTGTTTTGGAAGGTGATCTGAAAGACTTGGCACTGGAGGTAAGAAAACCTGTGAAGTGATTGGGGGCCTTAGCCAAGGTTTTGGTCCCATTGTCAGTGCTTCCCTTGGACATACATCGACTCAAATTATTTCCTTTTAGTCCTAAAACACAAGCGCTTCTGTTCTACAGATTATTCCCATAGCTGGGAATTTAAGTGATATGAGAACCTCTGTTTTCAAACAGTTCTGTTTTGAGGAGGAGGAACTCTAGTTCATTGTGCGAAGGACCACACATTTGTGTGTTCCACAGATAGTCCAGAGGATTCGCCACATCAACTCTTTTGTGCCAGCTCTTTTAAACTGGGACAGCACTGGTGAGAGATGGGCTAGAGAGGCGTGTCAAGTTTCCAAGGTTTGTACCTTTTATTAAAAAACCCAAACAAACAGAAAACCCATCCCCCAAAAACAACAAAGCCACAAAACACTATGAATGAGTTTAAGATGGGCAGATAGGTACAGGTAGTCTAACGGTAATAGACATAGTTAAACATCTTAGTCTATAAGGCTGAAAACGCTACTACTGTTCATACCTTCTCGTGGTAAGTAGCAAGTTTGCAGCAGTTTGCTCATACCAAGGTTTGAGTTTATCTGTTCTGGCCTCACACTTATAAAAACATTAAATAGTTGAAAAACTAGTGAGTTCTTGAGATGGCTGGTTTCATACAGGTCTATTCCATTGGAGAAAAAGGAATCTCACATTGATTATAGACATTCCTATAAAAAATAGTGGCTAAATAGCCATATACTTTTAGCTCAAGCGTAATTAGAAAGTATATGAGAAATAAAAATGCTTTGGGGAAAACAGCTCATTCTCAAGTTTTCCTGTCCCTGTCATCTGTGTTGTGACACTCTCCCTGCCCCCCCCCCCCAAAAAAAAAAAAGGAATTAGAATGCTTCAAAGAAAAATAATTGCACTTTATTGCAGTTCCTAATTTTAAAGGGATAAGGCAGTAGCTGGTGGTACAGGGCACTCAGTTAGATTGATGGTCTGATACAGTACAGCAATTACTGTAATTCAATTTAGAGCTTGTTTTGGGTAATGTGTTACATAGCAGCAGCTACCCCAGCTTTAACTATTCTGCTGTTAGTAAGATTGAGCTCTTGCATCTTGAAATATAGGTAGCTGACTGACTTAGATTTTGTTGTTAAATTGTCCGTGTGTGGTAATGTGTTCTTCTGAAAGATATTTACAGTCAAACTTGTAGTTAAGCATGTTAACTCTTAGCATGGGGGGTCTGGGGGGAACCCAGCAGCAATACTTCGAAGAAGGTTTCTGTATGCAAAGTGTTTAGAGCAGAATCCAGAATAGGGTCATATTTTACTTCATGTCTAAAACACCAGCAGCGAATAACTGCATTATGCATTACAAATTTAACTAAAGAGTCTAGGTCAGATTGTGATTCTCATGCATTCACTGTGATTCTTGAGCTGGATTATTCTGCAGAGTCATGCAGAATGAGAATACAAGCACTTAGGTCTATTTCAAAGATAACAAAGATTTGAATGTTGGTCTAAATAGCTATGTTGCCACATTTTGTGTATTCCCATGCTGTTTGTTTAGAATAAGTAAAGTCGGGGGTGGTAGGTAAAGAGTGAAGTTGAGGGTAATGATGCTTCTTATTTTCTAGAAAATGCTATTTGTGCCTAGGATCTGAAAATTTTGTACTAGCTAACAGATCTGATTTTTATTACAGTAATGTTTAAGAAATGTTATTAGCTTGTCTTATATGAAAAGTCTATTTGAACAAAAAGAGAGTTCATTATTACACTTACAAAAGCATATCTTCTGTGCATTTTAGTTGGAAGAAAAAGAGCAGAATTAGATGTTGCGGAAAGCCTAATAGGAGGAAGAAAGAAACCAACTAGAATTTTAGCTAGGTGGGACTGGCAGAGAAAAAAATATGCTGTTTGACATCAGTTTTGGCGTAGAACTTCCAGTTTTGGTGTAAAACTTTAGAAGTCCTGTTTGTAGTGTCCAGTTTTCACTTTTCCTTTGGAGCTGTATGAATTTTAAATAATTGTACATCTGCTGTTTTTTCGTTTTGCTTTTACTTTTACTTCGTGAAATGAGAGATTGATATCAGGACAAATTTCTGTCATTCTGTTTAGTTGTCATGAGCTTTTCGGTTTCTGACAAAGCTTGAAAAGTGTCCTTTTAAAATAATTTAATTTCTTTTTTTGTCGCTTAAATCTGACTTGAAAATACTCTTGACAGGTGCTTTTTGTTGTTGTTATTAATTGTTTTAAGGGGAGGACACAGGGTGGTAGATGTATTTTATGTTGGTTCTAGCTTCTTTTTACAGTTTGTCAGGGCAAGAATTGTCTCCTGGTAGGTTGCACCTTAGAACAATCCGAATAATTTTAGCTTTCAAGCCACTCTTGGTAGTTTAATGTATTACGTAAACTTGTCCTTTCTTGAGTTGTTGCTACTGCACTGTGGTTCTCTTTTCTGCATTTTTTTTTTCCTTTTTCAAAAGGGAGGAAAATCAGGACTAAGGTGGATTTGTTACATGCTTTTTTCATTTGTGACTTCTACTATAATACTAATAGTCACAGGTACAGATTGGCACTGGAACAGGCTTCCTAGAGAGGTGGTTGATGCCCCAAGCCTGTCAGTGTTTAAGAGGTGTTTGGACAATGCCCTTAAAGCATACTTTAACTTTTGACTAAGTTATCATTGTAGGTCCCTTTCAAGTGAACTATTCTATTAATATTGTTATAAGAAGATTATTAAGTTTCTTCTGATGGAGAAGAAGGTACTTCACCTGGAGAAAACTTACTTAATAGGCTGTTTATAATAGATTATTTAAGTTCCACCATTTCCATCTTCATAGGAGAAGGAGAAGAAGTTCAAATAAAACCTGTAATGAAATAAGAGGCTTTTTTCTCTAGCAGAATTCACAGTGAAATGAAGCTTACTTTTTTATTTTTAAACGTTTCTTATGTGTGCTTTAGTCTTATATAGGAAAATGAGAGCCAAACATTGACTGTGTATGGTTCATGAAGTAGTTTTATAAACTTTCTGGAACTGACAAGTGTTTAGATGGCCAGGGTCACTTTTGTTTTTTTAAGTTTACAGCTCACTTAGTATTTTTGAATCGGTTTGTTAATGAGCTGATTGCAAATGCTGTTTAGTAGTGAACAGTGATTATTCAGACATGTTGTGCAGAAGCATCACAGAACTACTGCCTAGCTTGGCATAAATAGCTGTTTTCACACAAATGGCCTTAAATAAGGAAAGAATATAGTGTGGGTGTAAGGTATGTATTAAGATAAGATCTTTAATAGGTATGATCAGTAATAATAAAGAAAGACTCCTCTTTACAAAACATTTGCTTAAAAACTGCTCAAGGAATTGAGCCTACCTAGTTTCTGCTAAAATAAAAAAGGGAACACATGGCTTATGACAAATCATGAGAAGTATGACTCAAGATGTCAGCTAGCTGTGGTTTTGGAATGTGTCAAAGCCTATCTGCTTCATTTACTTTAGATTTTGTGCATTTGTGAGCTTGTGTAAAACTGAAGGGTTTTGAGCAGGATAAAATGACAACTGCATTGCTATATGTAGTTCTAATGTTTGTGGTTCAACCAAAAAATTATTATTAATCTTTGAGAGACTAGTTCAGATTCTGCAGATGTGAAGTCTGGTTTCAGATAGAATTATACAAAGGCAGTATTTACTGAGTTTTTATGCTCCTTTTCATAGGAGCAAAGGTGAACAAAAGCTAAGGAAAATGGATCAGGGCTGTTAATGGCAGAAACTACATAGCTCTGCCAATACTTGGGGCTATTCTGATGTTTTAGGGCTCTAGAGCATGTATTTTGACTGCAATTCCTCCTTTAGGTAGAAAAAAAGCAAGTTTTATTTGCATGCTACTAATAAGAAAAATGAATCAGAATAGCGAGTTCTGAATTCAATTGATTATTTTTTTGCCACTCTTGTAACAGACTACCTGATGACATTAAATTTAGTAATTTAAAATTAATTGATCTGTACAATCAACTGTAACTTTATAAAAATATATATATAATTTCTAATACTTTTTAAAGAAAAACCTTTCTTAACTTGTGTGAATCTTGTAAGTCATTTAACTTTTAGAAAATCAGATTAGGACAGCTTGCCCAGCTTTCTCCAAATGTAATACAATTCACAGAAGGAAAGGCCTGATTTTCTGCAAACAGCTAAACATTTGCCTGCTGATGGGAAGTAGTGAATTAGTTCTGTATTTGCTTCACTTGCAGTGCAGCATTCGCTAAATTTACCTATTAAACTGTTGTTATTTCAACCCACAAGTTTTTGCTCTCTTACTTTTCTGATTTTCTCCCCCATTCCACGGGGGGAGGGCGAGCGAGTGGCTGTGGGAAGCTGAGCTGCCGACCAGGGTTAAGTAAACCGCAACAGGAGCAGAAGAGACGACTTCCTCCTTCACTAAAAGGTTGTGTTGTTGTGGTGGGAATTACTGGTGTAAGCAAGATTTTTCCAGAGCCTCTGTTTCAGACATCGGCACTCTTTATGTTAACAAACTGCTGGAATACGTGAAGCGATTACAGTGTGTCAGCAGGATAGGAGCGCATTTGATGAAGAATGAGGTATATTCCTGTTAATTGGGTGTGATACAGAAACATCGTTCTGCATAAAATGTCAGTTGCAGCTGTCTCTAGTTGCAGAATAACAAAACATCACAAGCTTTTACTGCAGTACCTTTTTTTTTTCTTTTGCGAAGTAAAACACTGAAGTATTTCAGGCTGTATGGAGGATAAAACTACTACGCACCAAATCCTGTACAACAGCTGAAGAAAACTTGTTTCAGTCCTCCCTCTTCATTTTATTATTTTGATTTTTTTCTGTTATACTCTAAGCTGACAATAGATCATGTATTTTAAAAAAAAAAACTATTTCTTAACAGAAAGCTTTATGTTAATAGGTTTTTACTGTTGTCACATACATTTCAAAGCTTTAATTTTTTTTTTACCTTGTTATAAAAGATGGTCTTCTGATCTAGAATTACCGTAGTTCAAAAGAATGAGCTGGTTTTGTCTGGGCAGTCGTTAATACTGGTTGAACATTGTTACAATCAAGTGGTGAGAAGGTCTGTTGCTGATGGTAGGAGCTTGTTTTGGTATTGTGAAGTTGAAAACCATGAGCAGTTACAAAAACTGGTCATGTTCTTAGCTTAGTAGAGGACCATGCATACCAGTTTTAAAGTTGAATTACTTAAGCCAACATTTTTTGTTTAAAAAGCTTTAGATGTAAAAAAAAAATAAAAATCTAGTTACGGAGCTTTGACGTGGTCTTGTTACTCAGATGAGCTGAGGCAGAATGTTTTTGCATTGTCTTCTATAAAGCTATGTTATTTATTTGGTATCCAGGAATTCTGTAAGTGTTGCTGTTCTTACAATCTTTGTCTCGTCTTTATCTTACAGTAGCTTAAATTGGCCAGACCGCTATTTAAATATAATATTGGATATATATTTTACATTTTCTACTGTAATTATAAAGGAGCTTTTAGTCTATGACCAACTGTGCCTTAAAGTCAGAAAGTAGTAAATACCAACAGTTCTCTGTACAAAGTAGCATGTGCTGAATAGAAGAATTAATTGGGACCAGCTGGAATGAATTATTGTACTTAAAGGTCATTATTTGTTTTTATCCTTAATATACTATAATTTTCTTATGAATTTGTGTAACAATCTGGGGACGGAAAAGGTTAAACTGATAATTCTTCAAAAATATTATGTTCTTTATCAAATGTTTTGTTTGCTCTGTCACGTAATAGGTGAAATATTACAGACACTTGGCACCTGATCACTTGCTTCAAATATGCCATCGACTTGGACCGCTTCTAGAGCAAGAAATTCCCCAAAGTGTCCCTGGAGTGCAGACATTATTAGGAGCTGGCAGACAGTCTTTGCTTCGTACAAACAAAAGTATGAAAATTTTATGAGAATTTTGAGAGTTCTTGATATTTCATGCCTTTTCTGCATTTTCACATGGAAAAAAACAAACCCCAAAACCACATGCCTGCATTTTTTGTGTTACTCTTTTAAAACAGGTTGCAAACACGTTGTATGGAAGGGATCTGCCCTTGCTGCACTACATTGTGGGAGGCCTCCGGAGTCCCCGGTAAATTATGGCAGTCCACCCAGTATAGGTAAGTCAATTTTATTCTGGCATTGCCAATGTAATACATAACTCCCAAGGCGATTGATTATTGTGATGATGAGAGCTAAGTACCAGTTCTATTTGTCCTTGTTTGTGTCGTATACCTTGCCTCTAGTATATTTTCATTAACATGTTGTCTTATTTACCAGTTTGTATGTGGGGAAAAAATGCTTATTGTAAATTCATATAGTAGTTCTGTTCTGCAGCTAATTTTGTCTTTGAAGTATGAAATGGAGTAACATATTTCAACGGTGAACACATACAAATAAAACTCTCATCCTTAAAGCTGTAATAAAGCTGTCAGTAGATAAATAATTAGTACTATATATCAACTTAAAACCGGGACAGCATGGCCTGCACCCATTATTGGGGAGAATAAGTCACGTAGATTGGTAATGGTTTTCTTTAGAAAGATTTGAGTCTCTTGTAGAAGTTATTCTTTCTGCTTTCTGGTCCATTCGGTAATTTTGTAGCTGTGCTTTAGTTTGCTAAGCTGTATCATGAAGCACGCATGTGCTGTCTGTACCATTGAAAACCTGAGGTCAGGGATATTCTTTTTCTTTTTTCTTTTTTAGTTATTTTTAAGCTCTCTTATGGTTACTAAAATGTATTTGTTAGCTGTCCACCTTTTAATAAGAAGATAGATTTTTTTTTTTAATTGCTAGAAGGATCAAGGCGTGTGATATTTTAGGAAGTTTTTTAAGGAGCATCCTTTTTTCATGGATAGGAAAGTGTGCAAAATGACTTGTGTCTTTTCATCTCTCTGTGCTGATATCCAGAAAAGGGGGAATGGTGAAGGCCAAATTGCCAGTGTGGATTTTACCAAAACAGTAGTGGTTTGTATCAAAACGGTAGTTGCAGGTAGATGTGCAGTGTTGGCTGACAGTGGGCAGAGAATATCCATTCGATTGGTTCCTGATCAGGTGTAGCTGCTGCAAAGACAAAGGTTTCTTCTGTCTTTGCAAAAAAAAAAAAAAAAGACTGAAGATATATTGGGGAACTAATGATTAACAACGTACAAATACACAGCCACATGCTTTTCGGAGCAGAGGCATTTTTAATGTGGTAACTTGACATTACAGTTGTTCAATCTCTAAACTCCTTCTGAAGGAGGCTATTGGTGGCCTGTAAGTTTTTCATGAATTGGTAGAGGGGTGTGTGTGTATATATATATATAAAAAAAATTGAGAGCGCTTAATTTGGGGTATTTGTATTATTTCTAATGTTGAAGAACCTCAAAATCAAATCTCAAAATGCATACTGTTACACTTTGCCCAGAGAATTACAGTTTGCTCCTAACAGCTGAAGGAGAAGCATGCAACCGCTAAGAAGCTCTTAGGTTGAGCACAGCCAATTCTGGCTTGGTCAGATGGCAAAGTATTCGGTGTCCTGGTAGGTCGTCCATTTAAAGCACAAGTTGCATGCTTTCCATGGTGTTCCTGTAGGCGCTTGGAATATAGGAAGGGAACGTGGTTTTGCTGGGTGTTTGGAGCTATGTTTTCAGAGCCTCCTCAGCGAGTATGTGTGCTGGTCAGAGGTGGTTCACTTAAACCCTCGTGTCGCACCCGCATCTGTTCAGCGTGGGTGTGTTTTGAGCTGCGATTTTGGTATTGATGTAGAGAGTTGCTTCTGTGTTGTGCTCTAGATGTGGGGGAGAAAATGCTTGTTGCTGAACAGAAGAATTGTGCTCTTGAGTGGCCGGGCATTGGCTTGAAGATGGTAAAACTGGAAAATCTTGGGCTAGATGAGCAGCTATTTCTGCAAGGTGTCTGAAGGGATGAACTTGCTAATAGCTAAGATTTCTTTAGTGGTTGCTTTATCTTTTCCTCTACTTGGCAATGTATTTCAAAACATGATGGAGAAATCGGAGTGGAAGAGGACTGTTTTGCATTGTACTGTCGCTTGCTCCGTGGTGTATAGTTTCTAAAGGGAAAAAGACCAGTGTATGAAATCCACGGCAGCTGGAGTTCAAAGAAAGTTGTAGAGTTGCCGTGGTAGTGGAATTAAATGTTAAGAAAAATAACTTTCAGACTGTCTTTCAGGAAGAACAAGTAAGGCTTTGTAAATAAATGTTATTTTTATTGAACCTTTTGCAGAGCACTGAATATTTGCAAAATTACAGTTATTTCAACATATCACTTTTTTTCATGACCACTGATTTCCTTTTCCAAACATTGAGATAAGTGCTGGTAACTGAATGTTTTTAACTGTGGAGTGTATTTGGATTTTTTGGATGTCTGGTTCAGAGCTGCATGAGAAAGCATTTGGTTTTGATTTATCCTGTTCTAGTCTGATACTCTCAATGAAATCGTGAACTGGAATGACACTTCTTTTATAAATTGAACTAGAAAGTTTTGTTCTGTTTCCTTAAATAACTTCTCAGTTTTCTCTTCGTAAGTCTGTATTTTATGTATTTGCCCAACAAAAAAAATTTGGAACCTTTTATTCTTTGGACTGTGTGAATTTCAGGTGGAGAACCCACTAATGGCTGAGGAACAGAAAAGTATTTTTATCTTGTGCAGGAAAACTTAATTTGCGTTTCACTGAACATACAGAAATACTCATTTCCTAGCCAGATGGATGAACCAATGCAATTATGATGCTGATGGGATACTCTTTACAATTACACTTTTGTGTATGTTGTGCCAGCTGCCTTGTAGGTAGCTGATTTATATGCAGTTAAAATACAGCTGTACAAATACATGCTTTTCCAGAAAACTATAGAATATCTGCAGGACATAATAAACAAAACTTGAATACGGCATAATGTTAGTCCAGTTGTCATCACTTGTGCAACATATCTTACAACAAGTGCTTAATTAAGAACAAAAAGAGCTATGTCATATGCTGGTTTGTTTTGTTAAAGGTCACATCTTCTTGGATCCCAAACCAGAAAAAGAACTCTCTTCCCCACAATTTTCAGGAACTGCTGAAAAATCATAGAACCAAGCATAAGGCTTTTCCAACAGCTTTGAGCTCAAAGCTGTGGAAGCTGGTCACTCGGGTGTCAACACCCGAATGAGACTGGCTGCTCGCCCCAGACAGCAAAGCAAAGAATGTTCCTCCTGACCAAGGAGTATATCTGCCTTTCAAAAACAGTATGACATGGTCTTGGTGAATAGTCCACCTCAAGAAAAGTTCTGAGGCATTCTGCACCTTTCTTGCAGTTTCTTTATTAATTGATACTGCTGGTTTGGCTGTAAAGAGCATGTGAGGCTCTGAAAGTGGTGTAGATTTCTATTTTTAGAAATACTGTAAATACTTTAGGCCTAAAAGCTATGCTAAGCGTACTTTGTGTAATTATATTATTCTGTTAATTATAGTAAAAAACTAAAAGAAGAGACCAGCTTGTGTTAAAGGATCAGTGTAAAAGTAGCATCTTGTTATACCTGTTTATTTAAGCCTAAAGTGAATTATACTAAAGTAAATGACTTCTTGTTATGCAAGAAGAAATGAGGTATAGAAGCCTTAAAGTACTTCATACTTTGAGTAAAATGTAAACTGGATAAATATATAGTGACAACAAGTGGGATTCCATTGAAGTTAGGGAACAGTTTGGAAATAGTCAACATTGTATAGCTTTCATTTGTTCTTACCTTCCGCTTTTCCAAACATCTTGCCATCTACCTCGCTGAACTACTGAGGGTTTGCAGTTACTTTCATTGAACAAATATTATATGGAAACTCTTAGATGTATATAGAATTTTTATATTTTAATTTAATATTTTCAGAAATGCTCCAGTGTCACTATACTTTTACCTTTGTGAAATACCCAGAGACAAGTGCTGGCTTGATCAAATTGGTAGCTTTAATGACTTTATTTGGTTGCCAGTTATCTATAAGCCAGGAGAACTGGAGTACTGCATAGAGTTTAGAAGTTGAACAGAAAAATGGTAGTAAGATAGAAGTCAATTCAGGCTTCTTTTTTGATCTTGCACATCTTTTCAGAAGGCGGGGGGATGGGACGGGAGGACAACCCAAAAGTGAATGCTTGATACATTTAGTCTTACCAGCTTGGGAGAGTGAAAGGAGCGGTCTAGCAGTCTCTTTCTTCTTATTGTTTTTAACAACTCTGAATGCCTTAGTATTCATTAGAGGTGTTTCTCGTCTCTCAAGTTATGAAACTTGATTCAATATGGGTGAGTGTTATAAGTGAAGTATGTTCTTCAGGTGTCCTTCCAGGTTTCTTCTGAATCACTATTATTGTGCAAATGGAAGGGGAAAGAAGGTGGGTTCTGTTCTTCAGGACAGAAATTTCATTAGTTAAATACAACTTGAGAAAGGAAGAAAATGAATGATAAGCGATAATGATTTTTTGCATGTGCTTTTTTTAAATGTAACTTACATTTGATACAAAATTAAATTGGGTTTACCACTGATGAGTGGGTAAGGCAGATTACTGTCCCCCATCTTCAGAGGCATATTTCACATTCAAGGTTAAGACCATCTAAATAAGATGATGGAATTGGTCAGTTCAGTAAAATTAAAGAAAGCCAAGGGGGGAAATAATCAGCACAGCTAATACTGCCATATCTTTCAGATCCCCAGATTAATGTTCCTTTTACAGATGAATGTTTTTCTCTGAGCTGCTTGTTCTGTTTTGGGTGGAGAGTGAGTTAGAGACATTGTAAAACTTTGAAGGCATTGAAGTTGGTGCCTGTTGCATGCCTTATGGGTGAGAGAAAACCTGCTGTAAACCTGCTATAATTTACAAACTCCCACCGCTTTACATTTACGTTTAATTTTAAATTGTTCTAAAGGAAACCAAACAAATAAGGTTATCCTGACTCTGAGATGTGTGGTTTTCAGCTTAGGATTGTTGGCAGCAATGAATTGTAACAACAGAAGTGAGATTTTAAAAATCAAAAGTTCCATTTTTATGAAGCTGTTTTAAGAGCCCAACTCTCCACTCACAGCTTGGCTTCCCGAGTAACCTTTATAAAAAATGAATTTACACTCTTTCCTTTAGAGCTTAAGATTAGAGCCTTTGGGTAAAGAATCCCATGTTTCCCACCCTACCCCTGTTTCTTTTCTTTCTTTTTTCTTCCTTTAGCAAAAGATCCTGAGCAACTTGTTGTATTTGACCCTGTTTTCAAAGGAAGATTGGACTAGATGATTCCCAGAGGTCACTTCCAACTTCAACAATTCTGTAATTCTGCAGTAACAAAAGTCAAAGTTATTCTAGCATTAAATCTGGTGAGGGACATGCAGGAGCACAAAAAGGGGGTTTAGGGGTCTATCAGCAGCAGAAGGAACAGTAGGGCTTGCTGTTGAATAGGGTAGGGGACCTGGTGACAAAAGACCTGGAAAAGCTGAGGTGTTAAATGCTCTCTTGGCCTTGGTCTTCACTGGTAATTCCAGCTTTCAAAAACTTCAGGCCCTGGAAACCAGGGGGAAGGTCTGGAGCAAGGAAGACTTTCCCTTGGTGGAGGAAGGTCGGGTTAGGGAACATCTGAACGAAGTACATAATGTAAGTCCGCAGACCCTGGGTGCTGAGGGTGCTGGCTAATGTCATTGCAAGGCCGCTCTTGATTATCTTTGAAATGTTCACAGTGGTCAGGGGAGCTGCCCAAGGACTGGAAGAGAATGAGTATCACTCCTGTCTTGAAGTAGGGCAAGAAGGAGACTCTGTGGAACTAAAGGTTGGTTGTCCTTGCCTCAATCCTTAGGCAAGTGACAAAGCAAATAATCGTGGAAGCCAGCACACTAAGGACAAGACCGTGGTTGAGAGTAGTTAGCATTGATACATGAAGGAGAAGTGGAAGTCATGCCTGACTAGCTTGATAGCCTTTTAAATGAGATGAGGGGCTTGGAGGATGTGGGGACAATAGTGAACATTGTTTATCCTGACTTCAACAAGGCTTTTGAAACTGTCTGACATAACACCCTCGCTGACAAACTGGTAAGGTGCAGGCAGAAGTGCTGGGCTCAAAGGGTTGTGATCAGCAGAATGAGTTCCAGTGACTGACACGAGAGCCGGTCGCTAATGGTGCAGTCCAGGGATTGATACAAGAGCCAGTATTGTTCAACATCTTCATTAATAACTTGGATTATGAAACACCAAGTTTTGCAGGCAATGCAAAACTAGGAGGGGTGATTCATGGATCAAATGGTCTGTGCTGCCATTCAGGGGGGACCTCGACAGGCTGGAGAAATGGGTCAACAGAAAGTTAATGAAGATCTTCAAAGAGAAGTGCAAAAGTCCTGCCCTTAGGGAGGAGTAACCTCATGCACCAGTTGGAAAGGTTGGAAAGCAGCTTTGCAGAAAACGAGCTGGGTGTCCTGGCATTCAACGTGTCAGATGCTGAGTCTACAGTGTGCCTTTGCACAAAAAAACAAGCAGCATCCTGGGCTGCTGGAGGCAGCGCAATACCATTAGGTCAAGGGAGTTATTTCCCCCCTACTCGGGCAGATGAGACCACACCTGGAGTGCTGGGTCCAGCTCTAGGTCCTCAGAACAAGACAGGCATGGACAAATGGGAGCTAGTATAGCAAAGGGTCAGGAAGGTGCTGAGGGAATTGAGGTATCGTGTCATACAAGGAGAAGCCAAGAGAGCTGGGATTGTTTAGCACTGAGAAGAGAAAGCACGGGGGGGGTGCTCTCAATGGGTATAAAGACCTGATTGGGAGGGTATAATGAAGATGGAGCCACATTCTTCTCGTTGGTGTCTCCTGACAGGACAGAGGGAGTGGACCCACACTGAAATAGAGGAAGTTCTCTCTAAACATAAGAAATCACGTTTTGGTGGGGGCGATCAGAGCTCTGGCACAAGTTGCCCAGAGAGGTTGCAGAGTCTCCATCCTTGGAGATGTTCAAAACCTGACTGGACACAGCCCTGGGCAGCCCCCTCTACCCTTTGTGCATACTGACTCACTTGTTTGAGGCCAGGCAAAATTTCAGCAAAGACAGAAGACTGCTACTATGGCTAAAACAAGAGAGATATTAATATTAGACTTGCTGTCACAGGGGTTTCTAAATTTTTTTCCAAAAGCAGTTAAAATCAAAATAGATTAGAGACTACGTAACGCCTGACAGGCATTGATGCTAGATATGGGTAACAATCATTATAAAACCAAAGGCCTATAATTAGTACAAAGGAATTATTAACAGTTGGTAGCCTTTCTCACCTTGGCTTGCACCAGAAAAATCAATTTCATTATTTGGCTGCAGGAATTAATTTTTGAGACAAAGCTATTTTTAATTTTTACCTGTACTCTGGAGGAAAAAAACAAATGCAAATGCTAGCAAAGTGCGCAGGTGACAATTGGAGTCAGTGGTGTTTGGAATAAAAAGTGGGAATAGGTCAGTTAGAGAAATCAAAATGGATCATTTGGCAAAGTCAGTGAGAGCAATTATAAATGTAGTTAAATACAAGGCCATATTGAAGCGCAATAGTGGATGTAAGGATTTTGTTTAAAACAACAAAAAAACCCCTAGTTTAAAAAGTATTGTAAAAATTGTATGTTTATGGACAGCGTTCAGACCTGCGGGAGATTGGTTCTTCCCACCCCCCTCGCCCCGAGTTGCATGATCTTGGTAAAAAGTTTTCTTCCCATAGAATGTAGGTTTATAATACTGTCTTTTTTCTGTATCAAATCACTTTTTAATTCACTTAATTTTATTTCTAACCAGTTTGGGGGATTTTGTATGTTTCAAGTTTTGATCAAAGCCAAAGAGTGAGATAGATACCACTTCTCTTGTATCCGGTGTCACAGCATTGCCTCTTATTTCCTCCTGTACGTTGATTGGTACTGAACAAGGGATGTTTCACCTGTTGACTTCCCAAGGGATATGTGAACTAGTAGCACTAGGATACCAAAACAACAAAAACAACCCCCAAAACTCACCCAGACATGAAATTTATCTCAAGTACTTTAAAAGGCTTTTTGTAAATTCAGATGTATATTACAAATAACATGTTAATACGAAGTCTGATAGTTCTATTGTCCTAAAGAATCTGGTTACTGTTTCAATTTATTGGCAACTCTGCAAATTTAACTTTTAACTTTTTTTTTTAATATATATTATTGTGTGAGGTCACTTTATTGTTGTGACAAAGACCTTCCTTATTCTTTTAGTGTGTGTATGTGTGTTTGGGGTCCTTTTTTTGGGGGTCTGTGTGGCTTTTTTGGTTTTGGGGTTTTTTTGTTTTGTTGATGCTTCCCCCCCCCCCTTTTAAAACTGTGGGATGATTTAGTCAGAAAGCAAAACTAGATTGATCTTATGACTGAACTAATCTTGGTTTCCTGCTGTTCTAAAGTAGGCTATTGGCAAGGAAAAGCTTTGTCATACAGCAAATGCAACTGCATCTTTTTCTTGTATAAAGGGAGGGCCAAAAGGATACAGCAGAATCTTAAGGCAGTAGTGGCACTGACTAGAAGTCCCTCGCTCTGCAGCTGATGGTCCTGCTCCTTCACAAAGCATCTTGAACGAGGAAAACTTGGTTGAATCCTTGGGCTACATAGGCAGTCAACTGAAATGTTTCAGGGCTGTCATTATGGCTTGAGGCCAGCGGGTTTTGGCAGTTGTCCATACCACTAAGTGCTTTTGCTCCTTATAGAGTAGCTACAATCCAGTTTGCATATTTAATGTAGTTTGACCTGTGCTGACTCATGAGCCCGTGTCTGGTTGGTCTGGGCCAAACCCAGGCAGTGCCAGAGGTTTGTAGCTGGTTTATAGTTGATGCTGTTTGGAGCAAGTGTGATTCAGCGCCCAGACCCCTGCCCTGCTCCTGCTCAGTTCACATGTACAGTCATAGTCTTGGTTACGTGTAAAGACTAGCTCACCAGGGTAGTACTGAAAGTGTCGGCTCCCTCTCTTGGCACTGATGGACCTTGTTTTTCAAGCGTGTGTAGCGCTGTGGACATTGCTGGGTATTTATGTCTCCACTTTTCACATATTCAGAGGCTGGAGAGCTGAATTTCTTAGCTGCTTTATCACAGTTCTGTGGAATATAAAATGTAACGCCATTGCTCTTCCTTGGTCTAGTGGTGATACGGGGAACTGTTTGACTAATGTCTATGTCTTATACTCTGTTGCTTTATCATTGCATGAGTAGCAGTTTAATCACTGAGCTTTTTTTTTTCTTTACTGAAGCTCTTGATTGAAGATTTCCGTCTTGTTAAGACAAAGTACACTCCTGCTGCTGGACCTTCTTAGCTTTTAAACTTCAAAAAAATCCCAAACTCTTTGAACAACATTCTGTTAGTCAAAATTGCAATTTTCTGTGAGGTTTTGGTAAATGTGTATGTAAACTTTTCCTTGGTGTTTTTTTGTTTGTTTAGCTGTAGCTGGTAGCAATATTCTTTAAAAAAAAGTCACAAATTGATTGTCTTGCAAGTGATGGGTAAACATTTTATTGTGTAGACCTCAAAAAAAACCAGGTTGCCTTGGAGAGGGTTTGAATATTTGCTGATCTTCAGTTAATAGCTATGTGGAAGCTCTTACGGTTGTTAAATTTGAGGTAGTTCACTTCTCCATGGAAGCTGTCTCAGTGTTCCTGAATTTCTCACTCTAGGTATAAAATGAGAAGCATACATTTCAGACTTCAGTTGAAAGTTGTATTGCGTTTTTGTGCTCTGCCTTGCAGTTTGGTACTTTTTTGCATGTCTGTATCATTGGCTACTTTTGGCTGTATTTTTCTCTAACCGTGGGAAAATGAGAGAATTTCTATATTAAGCTCTTTGTATGGCAGGTGGTGTAGTGTTGAAATAAACTTTCCATCCTGGAGAAGTATTTTAGTTTATGAACCCAATATAAATGCTGTCTCTTCTTTTGTCTTTCCCCATTTGGTAGTCGACACCCTGTTTTCAAGAAAACTAAATGGAAAATACAGACTTGAACGCCTTGTTCCAACGGCAGTCTATCAACATATGAAGATGCACAAACGAATTTTAGGACACTTATCTTCTGTATACTGTGTAACTTTTGATCGGACTGGCAGGCGAATATTTACTGTAAGTACAAATTCTTTATTTTTGTAGATACCGGGGGTTTTTTTAGGTATGAATAGTGTGTCACCTAATTGTTTCCAAAAACTAAGTGTACCGATGTTGTATATCAGGAGCAGATAAATGCTTTACTCTCATATATGCTTTTTAATAACCATGCTGGTTTGCATGTTAAAATAGTTTTGGCTTGCATGTCTTGTGGCTGGGTGTGATGATAATTGCTGATCTGTGTAGTTCAGTTAGAAAACGCAGGTTATTTTTGGTGGAATGGAATCGCCCTCTGTAGTTTTTTCCCCTCTGCAAAACTTCTCTAGCAAAAACACAAGCAAAAGAATGGACCACCACCACAGAATTTAACTGGGAAGTAAGAGAAGACATCAATATGCAATTAAAGATTATTTTGACTCTTATCTCTAACTTTGGTTAAATTTAGAGAATTACTATTAAGTTAAATAGTCTGGTGATACGCTTAGGTTTGGTACAGTGTGCTGATGGAAACAAGAAGGCTGAAAATTCACATGGTGTGTTGTAAAAATGTTGGTTCACAAGGAATTGTCTTGAGATCCAAAGAACGTTGTTTTTTGGTTTTTTTTTTTTTGTACCAGTGTTCCAGTGTTTTTAGTATTTTTAACTATGTCTTTTTTGTTGTTTTTAAAAAAATACTGGATGGGTGTCTGAAATCAGTACTGAAATTGCAAGTTTACCAAGGCATGGGAATTATAAAAGCAGATAGGTGTCAGTGTAATCTGGATTGACTAAGTAGTCAATTTCAGTAGGGCTAAAGATCTCATAAACACACACCTCATGCCAGTCTGGGACACTTTGGCTACATTTATTGCCTTCCCAGAAACACTGGGTGTAATTGGTATCTTTGTGGATCCGGGAGCTTGATTGTGTACTTTCTAACCTCGTGGCAGTTCTCCGACTTTATGTATTACAGTCCTAACTGTAATATAGGGTTATTAGGTAAATGTAATTTGCCCTTTCGCCCACGTATATTTTGGTTTATTGCATAGAGGATGTGTGGTTGCAGGGATGGGACACTTAGTGTTTTGAACAGGCTTTTTTATTTTTTCACTTGTTACTTCAGGCATAGCACTGACTTTTCCTATTTCTTTAGCTTTCATTGGCTAGTTAAGTCCCTCAACAGTCACAAGCATTAAATTCTTGTGTCCTGTAGTTTATGCATGATTAACTTATCAGGAAAAAGGCACCCTGTTGTGGTTTTGTTTTATATATAACGTGGCAGAATGGATTAGAGATTTGATGTGGGACGAGTATAAAAATTGCCTATGCTCACTCACCTTGTTCAACTTTAAATAAAAACTTGTATCTGTGCTTCCTAGCTGAAGTACATAAAACTCCTTGCTAAGGTCTTCTAATTCTTCATTTTCCTAACACTTTCCCATGTTCCTAAAATCTTTACTTCTTCCAGAGAGATGCTAAACTTTGTTTTGGGTGCAATGATCGTTCTTTGTTGAACCTTCCCTTGCTTTTTGCAGTCTGACTGAAAGTGGTAAAAGAGAGAATTCTCTGCAGTGGTGATTTGTTTAAAAAAAAAAAAAAAAAAAAGGTGGAAAAACCTGAAAGATAGGTGGGGGGAGCAATATTGCTTCTGCAGCCCCAGAGCTTTTCTGGCAGCCCTTTGCTGACAGATACACTGGTGTCCCGGTATGATTGCTTGAAAAAGGTCCTAGTTTAGATCATGATTACTTCGATCTAGTGTTAAATAAAGTGTCTGTAGAACTTAATTGTCACTGGTGAACTTTCATTTTGGAGGGCCTGGGACAGACCTTCTTACCTCAACGTTCTCAGGTAAATCCAGTGGTTTTTTGTGTAGGTGTTGAAGTGGTTGTTGGCAAATGGAAAACCAAAGGGTTGTATTCCACATGGCAATAAAATCCAAGTTGCCGTAGCTGGTGTGATGTAGTCAGTGGTTAAATGTTCATGAACTGTCTTGTTGTAATTGTGTCTGTTTAATGAAATGGTGCCAATTCTTCTCAATTTAGACCACTACAGTTTCTAAAGTCTGTAGTGTAGTAGGTGGAAATAGGAATTTATAATCAAAAGTCAGCCAAACTTCATTCCAGACCTGTCTGTTGACAGCATGTAAATTTGGGTGCATCAATAAGGAATTGTTCTTGCTCTCTGTTTTTGCTCTACATTTTTACTCCACGACCTCCAGCATTCAGTGTGATACTAGCGAGATAAGAGGTTGTTTTAGATTTATAATTGGTTGTAGAAGATGCATCATAACAGTTTCCTTTTCCTCCTGACCTCTGAAGGATTGAAGGCCTCTAAATTCTAGTTCTGTTTATGTTATGACTCAAATTAAAAGGAAAAGAAAGTGATCTCAGCACATTTTTGAGTCATACTCTTATGGAAGATGTTATCTTCGCTAGGAAGAAGATGCTCTTAGTTTGCCTAAAGGCAGTGAAAACAGGACTGTTTTCCTACTAGCTAGTAGGTCACGCAATGACTATTTCTATTTATATTCTTTTACGGATTTCAGTAGAGATTTCTGAAGATCAACCTCTTACCTTTTTTTCTGAATATACAAAAACATTCTTAATATACAAACAGTGTTGTCTTGGTAATTCAGGGTGGGTTTTTTTAATTAACTACAATTAAGGCATCTTTACTTACAAGGGCACAGCTAAAAGACCTATCAGCCATCAGTGAAGAAAACTTAATTCTGAGACACTGTATTCTGGATCTCTTGAAAACTGTGACTTGCAGAACCCACACAGGGTAATAGAAACAAGCTTTGTCTTCTCTGGTTCCTGCACTACTTAACTTTCTGACTGCAAAGAAGGATGGCTGTCTGCTTTTCCCCACCTTTATCTTCCTGTCTTCTCTGAGATTGTGCTTTCTAGGGAATAATAGACAGTGTTGTGTAATAGTCTGTGTAAGGTTTCCAACCCAAGAATAATTTGTACGTTTCTTGGCGGTTTCACTTCAGCCCGCAAGTCTGTGTAATGGTAGGAAAGTGAACCACTTTTACTCCATACCTTGGCAGTGCTGTCATCGGTTCTCTCTTGGTGCTGAACTTGTAGGATTCACTTTTGACAAATGCTTTTTAATAGGCACATAATTCGTAGCAGTTGTAGACATAAGGTTGGAAGCACGGGCTGTGGTGTAAGCCAATGCCCTTGTTAGTAGAACTGCAGCAGTATTTCAAGAATTGTGAATTGTCCCATTCAGTTCAGGCAGAATCCCATGAATTTATTTGAACTCTAATATTGTTGCCTTACCAAGATGCTGCAGAATTTACAATTTTACCGAAGTCCTTTTTTCTCTTTTTCCTTCTTTCCTTCCTTCTTTTTTTCCCCTCTCTTCTTGTTGAGGCTTGCTAACAGTCGTTTAATTTTTCTCTGCAGTGGAGATGTACAGCACATGCCTCCAGAACTATACTATAGCCAGCTGGTAGGGAGCAGGCTGGTTTTATGCTGATCTTCTTTCCATGGTTTGCACTCATTAAATAGACCTCAGAGGACCTTCCAGGTTTCAGTAGGTCCCAGAACTAGCTTTTCTTGCTGTTTTACATCTTCAAGTTATGTATGTGCAGGTTGCCCTCCATCAGTTACTTTCTGCAAGCAGCATTTCAGGAGCCTCATAATGCAGGGTTTGGTTTATTGATTGTTGTTTTTTTTTTTTTTTTTGCTATGCTTTGAACAATCTGTTCATCCAGTAAAATGACTTCAGGCTGTAAACTTGGTAGCTTATTCATAATATTGATCTATACAATGTGAGAATTGCAGAAGCGTGTTTATGTAATATGTGTAGCTTGGTAGTGAGAATATTTTTTTATTTTTAATCTATGCAGCTCCAGGAAAAACGGAACCATTGGTTTGAGATTTCTGGACTATGATGTGATTACTATTATTGGCTTGGTTCTTTTCTCATGCATGTACTGCTTTGAGAAAGAGATTAATCCACGTGTGAGTGATTTCCATCCCTTACAGTGTTCCGGAAATTTTGGGTTCCCTGTTTCCTCCTTCTGCTTTCACGTCTCTCTCTTGAACTGTGACTATTTGTCAGCATCAGCTTTACACACATGCATGGGTGCATGCACACCTTTTTTGCCTCCTTCGCTTCTTGGGATTTTTTGGTGGTGACAGCACTTCCGAGAAGAATACAGAAGCTTCTTCATACTCTCATGTCTCACACCATGATAACAGCAGAACAGAACGAGCTGATACTGTTTTGTAGGTAATAATTACATGACGTAGATATAGAGTTTGAAACTTTTTGAAGCTTTAGATACCAAAGTGCAAATTTGAATCTAGAAATGCAGGAACAGTTTTGGAAACTTACTAATTGAGTAGCGTGGGGAAAAACCCCACAAATGTGAGTGCTTGTATATTTGTTTTTAGGAAGCAAAGGTGTTAAAACTGAATCTGTTTAGAGCTTTATAAGCAGAGTTTAGAGAGAAGAAAAGGGCCCTTTTTTACCTCTAAAGTGCTTATAAAGCTCTAAACAGCAAGTTTGCTAGTTCTGTTGTAAACTGGTGTTAACCTGTTCATTGGAGTTGATTTGGAAGCGTGCATTACTGGGCTTGTTTACCAACTTCTTTCCTCTTTCTTTTTCCTTCTCTTCAGCATCTTAGCAACTTAGCTTGATTTATTCACCTCTACTATAATTGGAATTAGCTTGCGTATGTATGTTTGTCAAAAACATTCTGTGACTGAGCTAATAATTTAAGTTGGCTTTTTTTTCTTAACAAAACCAGACACTGTGTCTCTTTGAAGCTATTCAATATGAGTGAGATCTGGAGCCTTTTCAAAAGCATTAAATGCCAGCAACTACCTTTAAATGCAGTTAAACAACTGTAAATTTAAGAGGTCCTTGAATCTTTCTTCTTCTAGATGTTCTGGGTAGGTGAGCATCTAACTAGGAAGTCCCAAGTTTTACCTATTAATTAAAAGCTGTTCCTGGTGGAGGCTTGAGCTGAGCTAGAAGTAGCAATAAAGATAGAATAAGATGCATAGTAGGTTCATTTACTGAGTCTTAGTTCAATGGGTCTGAATCAAAAAGAAAAATAATGATCTAGAAGGAAATAGTCTTTTCAAGGGTTTGATAAAGATTTTGAGAGAAAAAGAAATAACAGAAGTATTGAGCACTTGATTTTCATATTCATGAAGTTTTAATGTGTTTGGCAAAGCGCAAAGACTGCAAATGCTTGTTACAGTTTGTGAGGATACAATTTGAAGAAGTTCTGAGGTAATTCAGAAGGGCTTTAGAGGTTTGTGCCAAATAATTGGAGCAACTTAGGTTGCTCTGTTGGGGTTAAAATGACTACCAAAGTCCTAGCTTAAATGAAATTAAGAGAAATTACAGAATTTGTGTTGTACTTGCTGCTAGACTGCTCTGTTTTTTTTGGGGAGGGGTGTTGTTTGGTTGGTTTTTTTGTGTGGGTTGTTTGTTTTGGGGTTTTTTATGATAACACTCTGAGGATGTTGGAAAAAATGAAGATTAATGCTCAGAAAAGAGTTGTGGCACTGTCCAAAGTGGTTGGAAAACATGCCTGTTAGTATGCTGCTCTAGCATGCTTGAGGTATAGAACTTCTAGCGTAAAAGCAAAGAGGTGGTTTGGTTATTGTGCCCTTTTGTCTGTGGGGTATGTTTTTTACTCTGGATCCTATTACAACTGTATTAACAGAGTAACTTTCCATTAGAACAGCTTTATCAAGGGCTTCGGTAATTTCTAACTTGTGAAAGTGCTGAAAGCGTGCAGAGGAGGGGGAAGCTTTTTGTTATGGATCCTGAGGGACGTGCAAAGGAGAATAAGAGGCGAATATGGGGCAAAACTATCTTTCTCATTAGCGTGGCCAACCTGGTGAGGAAGAGTGTTAGAGTAGGAAAGATGAGGAAGGGAGGTGACAAACCACAGTCATGTGGGGAAGTAGCAGACTAGGTGGATAAGCAAAGAATGCAGGGTGGTGTAGACAGGAGGAACCTCGAAAACAATGAAAAGGGCTGAAGGGGGCCCAACCCAAGTGTATGCGCACAGATCAAGAAGTGCATTATGGGGAAAGCTTTTGTGCCTCGAGAAACCAGCCGAGGTACCCATCTGAAGTACCTGTACACTAATGCGTGCGCTGTGGAGAAAAGCGGGAGGAATCGGAATTCTGCGTGTCGTTGCAGGGCTCTCGTCTCATTGGGGACACAGAGGTGGGATGGGGTTGGGTAGCTCACAGGACTGGGGTGCTGCTGTGCATGGTTGCAGGCTCTTCAGGAGGGGCAGGCCAGGATGGCGAGGAGTGGGAGTCTCCCTTTATGTGTGAGAGCAGTGGGAATGCATGGAGCTCCGCCTGGGGACAGGTGATGAGCCAGCTGAGAGCTCACAGGTGGGTTAAAAGGCGGACCAATGTGGGTGACATTGGGGTGGGTGTCTGCTACCGGCTGCCTGATCAGGAATAAGTATATGAGGCCTTCAGGCAACTGGAAGAAGCCTCATCTGGTGATTCTGGTGGGCTTGAACCATCCTGGTATGTATGCTAGAGGAGCAGCATGAAAGCAATCCAGGAAGCTACAGCAGTAGCGCGCTGATGACAGCTCCCTGGCACAGGTCATTGGGGAGCTGGCAGCAGAAGACAGTCTACTGGATCTGGTAGTTAGAAACAGTGCAGAACTGTTTGTGCATGTGAAGGTCAGGGGCAGTCTTGACTGCAGCAGCCATGACATGGTGGAGCTCAGGTTCCTGTGAGGAGGGAACAAGGCAAAAAGCAGGATCACAGCCCTGGGCTACAGCAAACTTTGACCTGTCTGCAGGCCTGCTTGGAAGGGGGATATAGTCTGAGATCTGGGAGAGCTACGTGTTTTAAGGATCACCTCTTCCAGACTGAAAAAATGTTCCATCCTGCTCTGCAGGAGGGCAAGCAAAAGTGGCAGGAGACCTGCATGGATGAGTAAGGAGCTCCTGACAAAATTCAAACAGAAAAAGGAAGGAGGGACAGATGACTTACGAGAAATGCAGAGCCACTCTGAGAGCTCAGCGATGGGGTTGGTAAAGCTGAAGACAGCTTTGAGAGTTGAATCTGGCAAGGACCATGAAGAGCAACAAGAATGGCTTCTTCAAGTATCTCAGCAGCAAAAGGAAGACTATGGAAAATGTGGTCCTGCTGACGAACGGGGCAGGAGACCTGGCGTCGGAGGACATGGAAAAAGACAATATGCTTGGCTGTCCCCTTTGCCTCAGTTTTCAGTGGCAAGACTTGTCTTAAGGAGTCCCAAGTTATTTTCCCTGGGCTGGCACTGTAGCAATCTAGCAGTTAGATAAGGCAAATGTGCCCCAGAGTCTCAGCATGGAAGTTTCGTGCATATATAGAAATAGTATAGGCTGTACCATTGCTCTCCTTACCCAAGAGGCAGAAAATGTAATTATTAACAAGCTTCCCTTACTATCTCCTTTGTCAAATAGACACGTCCCTGCAGCACTCCCTCTTATGACAAAGTTTTTAGAAGTAGAAACTGGCTGTTGCTTGCAGTGACTAGCGAAGACTGCACAAGGGAGTAGTACTTGGCTGAGTGTTGAGGTTAAATGTCCAGGCTGGTGCTCTTCTGTAATGCTGATTGCGCAGCATCACCCTCCTTGGAGTATCAAAGAGAAATATGAAATCTCAAATAGTACTTTTCTATTGGAGAGAAGAGAAACCTTCTCTTAATAGAAGTATTTGTTTAAAATGAGTGTGCAGTGACACAGAATTTGTTTGACAGCCTTAATTGGAGGCTCAGAAGTTTATGCCAAAAATAACTAGGGCACAGCTATGGGAGGAGTTGTCTTGCTGACATCTCTGCATTCATGAGTGCACCTGTTGAAGAGTTGGGAATGAAGAAAAGTTTTGCCCTTAATGTGATGTCCCCCTGGGGAAAAGTAGAAGCGTGGCAGCTGGTAAATCAAAAATACCTTCCAAGGTACTCCAGAATTCAAATACATGGTAAAGTTTTAAATTGTCTTGGTTTTGCATGTCTGGAGTCCCCCTGCAAAACATTCTGTTGAGTTAAAATGTCACTAGTGCTTGAAAGTAGCCTTTTTGCTGATGCTAGAGATAAACACCTGCTGTAGAGAAGCAACATGTATTTGTGATTTGTTGAAAAATGTGCTCTCTCATTATACCTAAATACAGTCAGCTTTCTTTTTACTATTTCAAAAACTGGGGCTATAGTTGTATCTTGTTGTGTTAAGAGATGTCTTGTCTGAATTGATAAAATAATACAGGAAAAGAGAAACTGCTGTGGATAACTGCCTGTAAGCCAGAAACAGCTTCTTGTTGACTAAACAAAAAGTAAGCCTGAGGAAGGTATTAGCATATTGCTACAAATGAGAATGAGTGTATAATTATTAGGTAACTGCACGTATGCGGTTTCCCTCCTCCCAGACAGTAGTTTTGAATCTGAACTAATGTGATGAGTAAAATTTTAGCTACCTTTTCAGGTAGACAACTTGTTTTGTTTTTTTTTTAATATAGTAACAACATTAAAAAGTTGAGGAAAAAAATTATCTGTTCATCAGCATTAAAGTGATGTAAACAGGCTACTTGATATTTATTAAAAAAAGTCGGGGGGAGGGGGAGCTTTCCAAATCCTTTTATGAATATTCTGGCAACTGCAGGATATATCTTGGTTCCTTTCGAAAGTGTTTCCAGCACTGTTTGCCTGCCTCTCCGGTGAGATAGCTCTGCTTCACGCATAGTGACTACGTTGGTGAGCACTTCCCAAGCTCCTGGGACTGGGCTGCCCAGAACAGTAGCTGAATTGAGCCGCCACAGTGTAGGATTTCTATAATTATGTGCATGTAGACTAATAAGTGTACTAAATAAGGAAAATGTCATTTACCTGTTTACAGAAGCTGTAATGTTGAAAATACTCACATTTATATTCACTGAATGCTTACCAGTGTTTTAAAAATCTGACTGTTGGTCCCTGTACTTTGGATACCTTTTTTTTTTTTTTTTTTAACAAAAGGAGGAGGATAGTGTTGCCCTGACATGTTTAAAGAATAACTGTGAGATAAACTTGTGCAGAGGCGCTGTAAGTAGATGGTGGAGGTGGTGTCACGTAGTAACTTGCTGCAGCACCTGTGTGTGTCCAGTCACAGACAGTGCTCCAGGCGTTACAAACCCAAGACCCTGCTTTGTATTGCTTCTGAACCTAAGCAAATTAATCTAATGTTTACAGCAAATCTCCTCTGTCCTGTCTTTCTGCAGTGTTCAAATGTCATTGTGTTGAGCGTGGTGCAAAGATACTAAGACTTTCCGGGAGGCACAAGAATGCAATGAAAAATGAAAGGCTAAGTTCTGAAATTTTGTCTAGGGATGCGAATTTGTTGTATACAGGCAGGCAGCTGTTACAGTGGCGCGGGAAGACTGGCAGAACGTGAGTTAAGTATGACTAGGGAGATGAAGCCTCGAAAGTTTGTTGAGAAAGAGCGGTCATTTCAGTGTTTGTTAATGTGAATATTAAGGCAGATTTGTAGTACTTCAGCTTAATAATGGAGTAGCTGTTCATGCAGGCTCTTTCCCTCACTGTTACTGCGGTAAGTGTACTACTAACGGTGGTAGCGCGTGAAGATTGAACTAGGAAGATAAGGAACGTAAGTTGGTATAATGCTAAATGGCAAACATGGTACCAATTCATAATTCATTTTTAAGATGAATGTAAATTTTCATGTTAATGCATTGTAGCAGCTTCTTCAGTTTGTGTTGGAGTTCTGGAAAAAGCGTCTTACTGAAGAGCATGAATTCAGGTTGCAGTAGGATTTGTGATCTGTATTATAAATGCGTCATGCTTTGTATACACTGTTGAGAATTTATGTAATCTTGTGTTTTAAATGCAGCGTGGTAAACTGTTAAAAACATGGGGGAATATTTATCTATGTATGCTACCAGTTCTGCTTTTCAGTTTATTGTTAGTTAACTGTAATATCAAAACGGCTAATGGTATGGTTGAAATTTTTCTACCTTGCTTCTAGGGATCAGATGATTGCCTTGTAAAAATCTGGGCAACAGATGATGGAAGGTTGTTGGCTACCCTGAGAGGGCATGCAGCTGAAATATCTGATATGGCAGTGAACTATGAAAACACCATGATAGCTGCTGGAAGCTGTGATAAAATGATCAGAGTTTGGTGCCTTCGAACTTGTGCACCCTTAGCAGTCCTACAGGGCCACAGTGCATCTATAACATCGTTGCAGGTAGGTTTTTGCTTTGCAATCTCACCTGAGCAATAAAATGCATCATTCAACTGAAAAAGGAACCACCTGAGAATGTTCTATGTGTGTGCCTGACAACTAAGCCATGAAGTGAGAAGGAATTTTCATGGTACACATTGTGAAATAACACGTGTTTATTGTCAAAATGCCTGACCCTTGAAAAATGCCAGACATAAGGCTTGTTCCAAAAAACTGCATGATGCATGTGGGCAGTCCTGTTTTGAAGTATCGTTCCTTTGCAGGTGGTGATTCTGGGAGCAGGTACATTGAGTAAGAACTGCAGTCACTGCTGAATACTTTGGTTTGTTTCTGTTTAGAGTCGCATGCTGTTGCACAGCTTGGTTCTGGGGGAGGGATAATTTGGAGTGCTTTGGCAAGTAACCCAGAAGGGTTGCTCTGAAGGCAGAGAGTGACTTTGAGCAGCATCATGTTATTTTGGTGTTCAATGCAATTTATTTTCCTTAAGTATGGTTTGATACTTGATTTTTTTTTTTTTTGAGAAGTCAATGACTTGAGGAACTCCTTGGCACATCTGGAACAGATTAACAGGAGACCTTTTCTTTTTTTCTTCCCCCCCCTCCCCCCAGTTCTCTCCACTGTGCAGTGGCTCAAAGAGATACTTATCTTCAACCGGGGCAGATGGAACAATATGCTTTTGGCTGTGGGATGCTGGCACCCTTAAAATAAAGTTAGTTGCTATTTTATTTGTTGCTATTTCTTTTTTTTTGTAACAAAGTTTGATGTACAAATGTTGGAGAAAATTTGACTAAAACAAAACTTGTCACTGGCTGGTTCACTGTATGTGTTGGGTATGATCTATTCCTGATGTAGCTATTGCTTGCTTGCTTATCTTTGTAAGGACTGAGTTGATAATATAACATTTTGTGGAATGAAGCAAATAACTGTATACCCAGTTTTGCTGTGTCTCTGTTAATTTAGTTAAAAAGTCTTAATGATTTTTTTTTTTTTGGTAACGTGATATTGAAGTTGGCACTTTTTGGTTTTGTTCCTGTTTCTTAGTCCCAAATGAAATGCAAATTATGTTGATAAAATGATTGCAACTTAGACTTGAATTTATTTTTTTTTTTGGTAGAAGATGGTAATGTGCTGATATAAATTAGGGTGGGGTATATTTGATGTGTGTTCTTTCCTTACCTGTATTACCTTTTCATAGTTGTTTTTTACTGTAGCATGGCAGGAGGCAGAATTCTTGGGCAGCCATGTGTTGGTGGCTGAAGTTGAGCCTGAAGTTTCTGCCTTCAAAGTATAAGATAACTAAAAATGTCAGGACCCTCAAATAGAGACTGCTTTTTTTTTAAATTGACTTGTTCAATGTTTCAAATGCTTTTTGCTTCTTTTTCTTTGTCACAAAATAGCTTAACCTTAAAATTAGAAATCGTTTTAGTAATCATTAGTAATTTAGCTTTGGGGATGGGATGTGTTCTTAGGGATATATTATTCTGGCAGGTAGGTTCCATTTTCTTGTAGTTTTGGTAATTGCTGTTAGAATTGGTAACTGCTGTTAGAATCTCCTTCTTGCAGTGTGCCAAGGACATGCAGGTCTTGTAGGTAATGTTTGCCTAGGTACTTCTCTGGTTGTCTGGACCTTAACTATTTCAATGTTCTCTGGGCATTTTGGCTCTTTTGTGATACTACAGATAAAGCTGCTGCCTGCTGTGCATGCTGTAATCAAAGACAGACTCTCTTTCTTACTGAGGAAGAAATGGCTTACATGCTTATTTTTAATGTGCAAAGGAGAGGAGTTGCCACCACTTAATTTTTTTTAAGGTCTCTTAAATCTAACCTCTTGTTGACAGTGAAATCATAATCTGCCTGATTTGTAAACCTTTTTAAGCCCAGTGCTTCTCTCTTGTATTTTTTTTTCCTTTCTTTTTTCGTCCTTTTCCTAAGTAAAGCTTGAGTCTATGGAATAGAATTTTGAAACAAATTCTGTCGTTGGAGAGTAGCGGAATCCATGAGACTTAAGTGGATTATACCATATGAGCTGGGAGATGAATGTTTAGAAATCATGAATGTTTGGATGAATCATAGAGTTGGATGGGATTTGTCTTGAGGGAAAACTTGGGGAACGAGAAAGCTGGCATCAGTTATGGTAGGGGATTTTCAACTAATTCCTTTCCATGGTGATATGTAAATGTAGAATAAAAATTTTCAGTGAGGTGCACTCAGCAAATATTAAAGGAATAAAAGATTTTTGAGTAATGCTTTCATGTATCAGTACTGGCAACAAATGTGATCAGACAGTGGCATCGAGAAAACAGTTCAGCTGTCTCGTGCAGCACAGCACAGAAATGGATCTGGTAACCCAGGTCATGCCAGTGATGCATGGTGCTTAATGACAGAGTGCAGGGTAAATCTTGAGGCTGAAATTTGTACCATTCTTTCTTTTTGTTTTGAAGTATTTCATACGTTGTGTTTGACAAGACAGGGAAACCCTTTAAGCTTTGTTTCTTCATTCTGGAAGAAGATGACATGTATAGTCATGAGTGTTTTGAGGAGGGCATATAATGAATAATTACTTGTTGACCCTTACTTTACTAGACAGTGTCAAGTGAAGGTAGCCAATTGCAAATTGGAAGGAGATGGTTCTTTACAAAACATGCGGTTAAGTTATTAAACTCCTTGCCACAGGATACTATGTGTTTTTTGAAGATACTAAAAGACATTGCTGTGTACTTTTTCTGCTCTTGCATAGCCGGTTTTGGCTACTTTAGAGTCAGGATACTGCTCTTAGATCGTTGTTTGAACTCTACTGAGTTACGTATTTGATGTTTTTTGATCCAAGCTAAAACGTGATAAAAATACAGTGAAGTTTAAATGAGAAACGTCTTTTGGGACTGAAACATAACTCTGTGTTACTTACGATATCGAAATAGTTGGACGCTCAGAAAACTTTTAATGTACCTCTTCCTGAATTGAACGGTATACTAGTTCAGGGGAATTCCTTAGTTACAGGAAGTTTGACTTAAAAGTGCTAAACTGTAAACTCTTCTAACTTACTCCAGTGAACCGAAACGAATGATAGTGTGAAACGGAAAGTCCAGTGTAATTTTCCACAAGGAGGCTGCATTGCATGGACAGTGCGTCTCAGTAATGGGTGTCGTTGTCACACGGGTGACTGCACTTCTTGCAACTTTAGATCTGGATCCGCTTCCAGAACTGCGGAAACATGGCAAGTTCCCTCCACATCCATTCAGTAGTGTGCTGGTGGGAGTGCCAGGAATATAAGAGCATCAAAGGAAATAAAGATTCCTGTTAATTTTTTTCGTAACGCCTTTTGTGAGGTTATTGTTTTAAAAAACATGAAGCATAGGCCATCTGGAAGAGAGAATAACTGGTGGGGTGGGAAGTTTGTTCTTCCTTTTATTGCTATAGTAGATAAAGACAGGCTTGCTTCTGTTCAGTACCTCTAAGAAGCAGGAAAGCTGGCAGAGAAACTGAGATCTCTTACCACAAATATTCAAGGTCTGAGCTTGCTGCCCTGTATCTCTGTTCCAGCACCACTCCCGCCCCAGAAAGGAGAAAGGGGAGCTTTCAAGTAAGACTTAAGAGATCTGAGTAGTACAGGTGAAGGGTGCTGTCATGTGTGTAAATCGGAACTTGATTTTATGCTCCTCCTCAGCTCGACTGCAGCCTGTCCTCTAAGAATGCAATTGCTATTAGTGATGAAAGTGTCTTACGAAATTGTCCAGTACTTTAAATGGGGACTGGTGATGAAATCTTAAATTCAGCTGCTTAAAATAAATAAATACATATATATACACACCCCCAACCACTTGCATTTTATACTCAGCACTACTTGAGTCATCTGGCAGTGAGCTGTTGGGCAGCCTCATGATGATCATGTGGTTGATCATAATTTCAAGATAATTGGTAGTGCCAGCAGTACTTTGCTGAACTTTTTTGTGAAATATGGGAAAGGCAGCGTTTGGATACACTACTGTGTTCAGTGTACTCGTGAATTAAAAGTAATCAGTTTCGTTCTTAACTACACTGAAAACTGTTTCAGTGGAACCCAGCTTGGTGGTTAAGTCTACCGGATTAACTCCCTGTCTCTAACTGCAAATTGGACTTAGTCCCTCCTGGGAAGAACTCCCTCTGAAGGGAACCTTTCCCTGTCAGGTTCTTCATGACATGAGGAAACTTGGACTTGTTCTTCATTCTCCACTTACAAAATCAGATCAAAATATTATAGAGCAATTTTTTATCTCAACAGATCATGAAAAACTGGAAAGTTCACTACCTTGAAAACTGTAGTATTTGCCACTAAATGAACTTTGACATCCTTTAAGCCTTCCAATGTCTAGTACCCTATCCAAGTTCTGGCTTTTTTTATCGCTGCCAATGTTTATTTTGTTTCATTCTTAGACCGCAAAAATCCTTGCATTCAGCTTTGCCAGCAGCTTTGCTGCAGTGTTAATAGTATCTCTGAAATTACAGGCTTCCCATGTTAGTCTCCCAATTTTTTTTTTATAACCTCATTAATTGAGGCATGTTCAGTATCTAGGTCACACATGTGGCCCTGACAGGAGAAGCTTGGTGACAGAGCTCTGTCTGGAGAAAGACAGTAGATTGCAGTAGATCTGGTGCCATAGGATGAAACAGACATTGGCGTGGCTGACCACAGAATTCTGATGTGGTTCAAAGAAGAGCGATCAGCATTGTTCACGTGCTTCTGTGACTAGTGTGGGTGCATGTTCTTCAGTATTAGAGAGCCTCCTGTGTTGTGCTCCTCTTCTTTCAGTGAAGAGATTTCTGACCAGGTAGTTACCACGTATGCCTAAAAGCAGTAACATCCCAGGTAGGTTACTTTAGTTTCCAAGTAGAGGAATGGTAAGGTTGGTTGTTGCTGTAGGTAAGGAAGTCAAAGAATGTGTCCCAAACAAGATGAGGAAACAATTAAAAATTCAAGGCAATCAAGACTTTCCCCATATTTAGTCTCCTGTTACTATTCTGGATGGTGATAGAAAACGCAAGTGTGGGATCCTGTATCAGTTGACAGTAGGGAGAAGAGAAAATCAGCCTTGGGTCATCAAAAATTGAAGTTTAAGGGACAATTACTACAACTGGTCAGTGCATCAAATTTGAATTAGTTGTACTGCAAAATATTTGCATATGTATCTTTTCTGAGAAAGATGCTGAGTTTTCTCGTTATTCTTCTGCCACCTGTTTGGATCACAAGTTTCCAGTGTTAATCTGTTACTGGCAGACCATATGAACAAGCAGAACCGTCTCACAGATTTGGGTAGAAAGAGCTTACTATGCTGCTTTTCTATTTCCCCCCCCCCCCCGTAATTTTAAAAAAGGGGAAAAAAACTTTGGAAAAACACATGCTGATGATTTTGGCGTTCCTGTTTTGGACAAGACGTTGATTTCTCAGTTGTCATCAGTGTGGTGTGATACTTTCCATCTGCTTTCTTAAGCAGAAGGCACTTGATGTTAAAGGGGCTGGTCATACATCAGAAATCAGATCTGCTGAACTTTGTTCATTAGCTTGTGAACAAAGACTTAATTGGAAGAGGTTACATCACACCTCTGTGTTCTGGGGAGAAGTCTTGTTTGAGCCACTACATGTCCAGAGTGAGATTAGTCTGCAGGGCTTGGATTAGGTCGCCATTCTTTCACTATTGTTGCATTTTGAAGATGAACTTGAGACATTTGTATGGCTGAGTGTGTCCCCCAGTTAAGGCACGTAGACCATATTGCTTCTTTGTCTGCTGCTCTGAGCGCAGTTTGTTTTTTTATTGCAGCCCCTTTCATTTCTAAATTTGTTGAAATTAATATGTGTCTCCTCCAGGAGGAAAATGGTTTACCAGAGCTTTTCTGGACCTCTATGAAATGTTTGTGAAGGTATCTTGGTGCCTTCCAGCCACTTAATAATTGGATTGAAAATGTATGTAAAATGAAACAATTAGCTTGGTTTCTGCATGTTGCAAGAAATTATGCCTTTGTCCTTTCCTTGCTTCCCAAAAATACTGATTGCCCAGCTCATTTTGTAAAGACCACAGTCTGCTCTATTGTAAAAGAATACCATTATCTTTTGCTCCTAATGCTTAAAATAACACACATTAGAGAGACTTAAGTCAGAGAATTTATTCAAACTAGAACACAAGCGCATACTCGCTCTGTTTTGCAGCTGTCCTAACTCCAAAGGCAGAGTTCACAAACCACAGTGAACCATATTGAATCATCTGATAGCTCTTTTTATGTTAGTTAGGAAGGGTTTCAGCTGTTTTGTAGAATAGATCTTTGTCTTGTTTAGTGTATCTTGTTGTGAAGTTTCCTTGTCATGAGTCTGCAGGGAGTTACCTTAACTCCTAGAGGAAAGTTCACAGAAACAGCCTATACTGAACGGACAATATAAGAAAGATTTCTTAACTGGTATTCCTGGTGTGTTTTACTTCGCTTTATGCATAGGCACCACTAGGGTTTAATGCTTACTGCTTTCTATTGAGATAGAAATAGCTGATTGGTGGAGAAAGGTCTCATGCATCTGCCTTCAGCTGAAATGAATTATATGAACCGTTTTGCTTTTAAAAGAGAAAATTTTGGATAAATTATGAATATGCATTCTTTTATGTTAAAACAAGTCTTTAGTGATGACATTTGTGGGTGTAATGCTGCTGTTCTCTAGTAAGTGTATTCTTTGAGCGAAGATTGCAGATGGCATACTGTGCAAGACCACCTACTGATTTGAGGTTGCTGCAGTGCATGAGCAGAATTGAAGTAACGATTGAAGAACCAGATCCGATTTGTTTTGGTTTTATACACTCTTAAAGTGCCAAATCTCTTGAAGCTTTAGTTGTGCTTGCACATCAGGTTCTGAAATGCCTAAAAGAAAGCACAGGCCATGAAGTAGAATTCCTTACAGACTTCTAGCCATTGTCCTGGCGTTCTTTGGGCAGTATTTAAAACTAGCCCACAAAGAGTGTATGTTGTCTGAAGAAACTGGTGTATTCCAATACTGTGAAAAAGTCCGAATTTATTTAAATTTCTTTCGTATCCTTTTCAAAAAGAGTGCCAGTCTGTGTTTCTTTCTTGTAAAAGCAGCTGTTCACTGCAGGAGAAAGCCAGAATTCCAGTAAACCCAGTGGTTTAAAACATAACATCATGGGCAGTTGGCTCTAGCATCTTCTGTTCTGCTTTGCCAGTGACTGAAGAAGAGTGTTTTGTATAGCGGTATTAGAGGGGAGAGGGGAACGGGATTTAACTTGAGATACAACTCTCCTTGATACGTGGATTACTTAGTCCATCTGGATGTCTTGGTTTTCTAAAGATCAGATCATGAAGCATAGTCACACAAAATTGTTTATAGATGGGCAGCCATCTGTTCCTTCATTTTAATTTTGTCCTTCTGTGCTTTATTTCTAAGATACTGACTTACTTTATGGAGCCCTATTAGGAAACTGTTTAATTGTTTCTTTATTTGTAGTCCAAGGCCAACGAAGTTTACAGAACGCCCTCGTCCCGGAGTCCAAATGATTTGTTCATCTTTTAGTGCTGGTAAAAGACTTTTTTTTCCCCCTCCCCCTCTCTTTTCTTCTCCATTGTATCAGTGTAAGAAGTCATTTGGAGAGTAAGGTGAAGTATAATGCAGTTACTGTAGCATATTTCTTGTTAACGAGATGGAATTGAGTTAAAGTAGCTATCAAAAAGCCCAAAATATTTCAAATAGAAATTCAGAATCTATGCATTAACTCTTGGTGATATGGAAGTTCTTGAAAACAGCTAAACACAAAATGTTGAAAGCAAATCTTTTGTCACTGCAGGTCTTTTAAAACACTATATATACCTTTTTCTGAGAGTGATTCTGAGAGACAGCTTTATCTGAAATGGAATTTATAGGGATTAGGACAAGAAGGTGTTTATTACCAGGTTCTGACAGTCTGAATTTCATTGATTCCAAAGCTGGCAATTGAAGATTGCAATATAAGCAATTGGATGAAATATCAAAATGACAGAAGCTTATTTTCAGAAAGTGTACTGGAGCTGTAGTTCCATACGTTTTTTGTTAAAATTGAGGCTTCTAAGGGTTTAGTCACAACCAAATTGCTGTAGCTAGCTAATCTTCCAGATATATCTGCAGATGCATATTTATCTGACAGCAAATGCAAGGTAATTCAACTCCAGTTAAACTTCTGAGTTTCTAAAGTTTGTTTTTACATAAAGGTCAGTTACAGGCATAGCTGAAATGAGATACAGCTAAAGTTTAAGGGAATAAATTTCAGTATTTGATGTTACAGCCATTTGAAAATACTGTAATAACATTAGATTGCCGCCTTTTCTTAAGACTTACCTGTTTGTTTTTCTTAGGTGGAATGTTTTTGGCCACTGGGAGTACAGATCACATCATTAGGGTTTATTTCTTTGGATCAGGTCAGCCAGAGAAGATATCAGAGTTGGAGTTTCATACTGTAAATATTTTTTTTAAATTACATATGTTTTTGATTAAAATAGTAATTTGGATAATTTGGAATAATAAATGATTCTCTTTCTATTCTTTTTACATAGGACAAAGTTGACAGCATTCAGTTTTCTAACAGTAGTAGCAGGTAAGCACACAATTTACTTATTCAGAGCTATTTTTTTCACCTTGTGGACATTTGTAAATACCAGTTTCTGGAAGTACTTATTAAAAAAATGCTTTCTGTTTTGAGGTTTGCCCAGTAAAATGATCTATAACTATTGGATTTCTCACTGTTTTGTTTTAATAATAGTCCTTTAGTTTTACAGTTGTTTCCATTGTAATGAATGATTAAAATATTTTTGAATTTGCCAAAATTAAAGAGTATATAAATACTTGAAATTTGTTCTTAATAAATAAGTGTGTATATATATTCACATATAAAAACCATATGTTTTTACGTATACTTAAATATTTAAACCTTTTTTCAGTTAAGTGACTGCTGGATATAGGAGACTATCAGACTGGGTTGAACAATATTTTGCTTAGCTAGTCTAGTGGTTTTTTAATGTTTCACTTCTGGATGTTGGGTGTGAAGGATGCTGAAGAAAACACTTCAATTTATTATGAAGTTTCTGACGCTTCATTTAATTGATGTTCTAATGCACACTTTTATTATGATACAAAGAGTTGTAAACCAAGCTTCATTGTGCTCTGCCCACCTCTTTCTCCTCCTTCTGCTCCTGCACCCCAAAAAGGGGGAAGAAAAAGGTGGGGTAGAAACAAGCTTGGGAAACACTTCTTCAGATAAGTATCGTGGTACTAGACTCAGCATTCAGTGCTAGATTATTGGGCGTAAGTTTTGTTTGGTTTACATTACATCCGTATTTCTGCTTGAAGTGCTCTCCTGGCCCTTCTGCTATTTTTACCTCAAATTTCTTCCTTAGCTCTACCTGGTGTGATGGGGTCAGTTTCTTAGAACACTCATTGGGTTATGGTGGCCCCATGCCAGAGCAGTGTCATAACTCGGGAAGGTGCATCAAAGGTCAAGGTTCAGTTAGTTTGGAAGGGGCTCAGGATAGGGGAGCAGGTTCCGTTTTCACAGGCCTTCAGTTTTTTACTGGTACAGGAAGTGTTTTTCACCCCAAACCATTTGTATGGCATTCTAACACTGTTTGGACATCTTACAGCTTTCTTTTTTGAGTTCTAAGTTCTGGAATTTCAGTTTTCTAGTGTCTTCTGTACAGATCTGCCTTTGATCTCCGAGTAACTTTTTCTCCCCTTCCGTTAGATTTGTGAGTGGAAGCCGTGATGGAACAGCACGAATCTGGCAATTTAAGCGAAGGGAATGGAAAAGCATTTTGTTAGATATGGCTACGCGCCCAGCAGGGTAAGCGATGTAAAATGTTCTGCTATCAGATAGACACTTAGAGGCCATTGATATAATTTGCTGACTTATTTTTTTTCAATTTTTGAAAAAAAGGTGAAAAAAGGGGGGGTGGTGTGGAGAAGGCCTTCTTAAATTATTATTTTTTAAATACACAATATGCTTGTCTAGCTCTTAAAGTCCAATGAGAACAAATACTTGACTACATATTCAACTGTGGAAACTAGTTTGTCCTGATAATAGCTCCACTGGTATTTTGAGTAGATTAAAAGAATAAAAGATACTCAGAACCCATTAAAGGTCAAATTTACATGGCTTTTTTATAGGTATTTATTTCTGGAGGAAGAAAACCAGGTCAGATCTGTTCTTGAGACTGCTTGCATTTTAGTAATACTTAAAGATATTGTGGAATCTGCATGCCCAGAAAAGCGGTATTGGGTTCTCTGATACCACATGCCCAAGCAAATAAATCACTTGCTCTGTAACGGGTTCTCATTTGTTAAAACAGTCTGAGCATTTACAAGGATTTGTTAGGTACGAGATGCTTCTGTACACTAGAACAAGCAACAAAACAGGCTTGAAGATGTGGAATGACTTAGTAGGAACTGTGGCTTGAACCTTTTTATTTTGGCATAGAGGACGTTTTCCAACTGATGTACCTTAGATTTATAATGGATTTAAGGGGTAAACCTTTTTTGCCTTACTGGTGATGCTGAGTGGTTTGAAGGATGATATTTAATAGGAAGGAAAAAAAAATGGTTTCAGGAGTAAAAAAAAGAAAGATGTCTGAAAGACTGAGAGGGGTGGAAGAGAAGGCTAAATAAACTATAATTTCATTAGATATTCGGATCAGAGAGTATCTTGTTAGTTATGGGCAGGTGCAACAAAACATGGATATAAAACTGTTGGACAAGAGCATATAAAACACAATCACTTTGAGAACAAACTGAATTACTCTCTCTTGTGCAGCCTGTAAAAATTCTTAGTTTTAACTGATCCTGGGAAAAATAGGAATAGATTCTTCTTCGTTGTGGTCACAAATGCTGAACTTCTTTGAGAAACTGGACTGCTCATTTCAATAAAGCACCTGTAGCTCAATTCTGATTTGTCCTTTTGACTAGAGGGATAAGTGCAGTTCCAAATTTGATCTTTTCTGCACAAGCACAATTTTATCAAAGAAAATGAAATTGCTGCACTGAAAGGAAAGAGTCAATTCAGCTTACAAAGCCTCCTGGGTTTTACATTGAATCCAGAAAGAAATCTGACTACAACTATGTTTTCTATTATTGGGTTGTACAATATATACTATTGTGTAATGGATTGTAGTGCTTACTGTATGGAAGATTCTATATTTTGTCTGCCTACTTGGTGGTAACATGCCATTGTTGCGTTTGGTTGATGTTTTCCCAGAAATTAATGTGTTAGAGAATTCAGTGGCGATTCATCTTTAAACCACACTGTCAAAAACATAACTTTGGAGTATTCTGATACATCATATTGCACATGGCTGGTAAAAATAAAATACATGCAAGAGTAAGTGCTGTTACTACTCATGATAAAGTGATGTAAGGCTGGTGGTATAGTACTAAATACAGCCTGAGATTTTAATTCATTTAAAGGTATCAGAATACTTCTCTCCTTATTTATAACTACTTACTACAAATACTCTTCAGGACAAATTATTGTTCACTGGTTGACTAGTTTGGAATTTCACTCTTCAAATGTCACAACAAATACTGTGGCTAGGTCATGTATCCAGAGGTATTTTCTGGCAAAAAAGATCAGCATGTTCTTTAAGAAATTAAGAGGACCCTATAGTCACTGTTTAAGCATCTACAATTCTCTTGGTTTTGTACATGCTACATAATGGAAAACATCTTTCACTTCTCCAGTTTCTTGAAGTAATGCCTCTATTGTTCATAATAAAGCAAAGTACAGAAGTATTTTCACTTGTTAGGGACATAAAAATGTTTTGGCAAATCAGGATTTCCTTGAAAATTTTTTGCTCTTTTGTTTTAGACAAAGTTTACAAGGAGTTGAAGATAAAATCACAAAGCTGAAAGTGACCATGGTGGCCTGGGACCGCCATGACAACTCTGTTATAACTGCAGTAAATAACATGACTCTGAAAGTTTGGAATTCTTTCACTGGCCAACTCATCCATATTCTCATGGTAAGGTGTTCCATCTTAATTTATCAATCCTGAATGTGAAATTTATGAATACATCATCAAAATTCCTCTCTATGTTTTTTTTTCTGTGTGAAAACTGACTTAACAGATGTTTTCAGATAATTAAAGTGTAATAGATATGTCTGTCAGCTGTTTATTAGAAAATAAAGCTTTAAAGTTGCAAATAAGCATTGCTGTTCAAGATGCCTGAAATGAATTTTGGACATTTTTTCCCTAAAGTGCTATCTTGAAAGGAGAGAAGGAAACAGTTATTTCTTTTTACCTTTATTTAATGTGACAAATGTTTCAAAATACCATTAATGGATAAATTTGCCTTCTTGGAAGAGAAGCACTTCTGCAACCTAATGGTTCCACGAGTACAAAAATGGTCTGGCTAGAATAAATCAGACAGCATTTTTCTGATGTCTGATACTTTTTTTCTTCAGGGTGGTGGTGTGTTTTTTTTTTTTTAACTGAGAAAGTAGGTAACTAGCTAACTAGATGCTCCAAGAGAGATGGTAATATTTCATGCAAAGCTTAAAAATTCCGTGTTTTTGAGATTTTTTTTAGTTAAATATTTGATTCTTTACGGGTCTAAATTAAATTTCCAACTGCTACTCTGCTTAAACAAATTGAAACCTGCAGAGCATTAAGACCAAAGGTTCTGAATGTTGTGGACTGTAATCTTTTAAAATCACGGTGAAAGTATTGGGATGTATTTGTGGAGGTGGCATACTTGATGTACGTCTTAGGAAGCTAAATTGCAACTGAAAAGAGAAGAGTGTAATAAACTGCTCCAAAAAAAAGGCAATGTGTGGTCAAGGTAGTTGTTCTTTGCTGAACACTTTCATAGGTTGATGTTGCAGTTGCTCGTCCTCCTATATTGAATTCCTGGGTAAGTATTTGAGACAATCCGCTTGTTCATCTTGCTGTATCTTTAATTTCAGGGACATGAAGATGAAGTGTTTGTACTTGAACCTCATCCATTTGATCCAAGAGTTCTCTTCTCTGCTGGACACGATGGAAATGTCATAGTTTGGGATTTGGCAAGAGGGGTCAAAATCCGGTCCTACTTCAACATGGTAATTATTGTGCTTTATGCAGATAAGCCCAAGCAACCTTTCTAAATTTTACTTTTAGTACATTCTTATGTAGGCCATCTTGAAGCATGCGTTTGTGTATAGGGCAAGATCCTGCATTCAGTGAAGTCGAGAGAAAATCCTATTCATTTTAGTGGGCAAAGGCTAAATCTGTAAAATGTAAAAAGTTCTTTCTTTGGCTGTATTTCATAGTGTCATCTTCCTATATGCTTCATCCATGTGAAATTGGAGTGTTAGTTTACATTGTCAGAGATCATGCATAAGGGAAAAGGTGACAGAGACCCTCCTTTAGTGCTCTGTTTCCTGCCTGGGGAACGAAAGTGGAACTTGGTTTATTTTTGCATTACTAATTCTTAATCTGGCTAAAGCTCTTCAGGAGTCACCTGATCTCATACAATGTTGTTGTATGCTGCCTTGGCCTAGTGGACTGAATACTGTCAGCCTTTCTGTGTAGAGCTCCTCCACATTCAGGTTTCATATTTGGTCTGTTCTGCACTAAACTGTTCTTCTGGAAGATGGAGGCAACAGGTATTTCCATCTGTTTCTTGATACTAAGTGGGTCTTTGTACATACCTTTTTCCTCAAAAAGGTGGTGATGTACTGTGCAATTCAGGCTTTGTCTCCTGGAGAAAATTACAAAAGAATATGATGAATTGTTGAGGATGCCGAGAGTAGGCAAGTGGGCTTCATCCAGCCTTCAGCCATAGTAGATGTCAGTCTTGGAGACCAGTGTAAAGAAGATCGTCTGACGAAGAGACCTGCCATAGATGTATTCATACAAAAAAAAAAAAGGGCACTTGGAAATAAAGTCAAGCCAGGAAGGTCACTCTGAACCTAAAGAAAGATTTTGAGATGTGCAGTGTGCAGTACAGTTCATAAAGTCTCTGAAGAAATTCTGCCAAGCATAGTGGGGGAGAGAGCAGCCCAGACTCCTTCAGCACTGGCCTAGGGTTCAGTATTATTCCCTCTGCATTGATTTCTGTAACTGAACTTAAGAAGGATCCGAGCCAATCATCTTGGAGCTATGAGTATGGATCTTTGTTACTCAGTGCTATTCACTGTTACCAGTTGAGGTGTACATTCTCATTGCATGGTTAAGTTGTCTTTCCACTACTACTTATGATGGATTTATGGTAGTTTTCATGGAATTTATGGTCCAAGTCGGCTGAGCTTATCTGCTCTTCATAAGAAGTCCATTTAAGAGCTATTGGAACCTAGATTACAGATGCCTGTGATGTTAGATTGACCCCCTGAAAGACTGAAATACTTATTTTAAGGGTGCAATGTGATACAGACATCTAAAAAGGGTAAAAATCACATACACTTTAAGATCTTCGGAGTCAGAGAAATGTGTAGACAATCAGAAGATCTCAGCAGCTAGTAATCTGTGCTTCATGCTAGAAAAGAATGTGAGAAAATCTGCCTGCTGTGTGAGATGAGAGGAATTGTAAATCTGGCAATCAGTTGCCTCAAACCAATGAATAAGTCATATGAGCCAGGTATGCAAGAGAGGCATCTCGACAGTCTCTGAATATTTCGCCAGCCAGTCTTCTATGTCTGATGCTTCAGAATACATGGGTGGAAATTAGGTGTTTTTGTAGATGAATGGGGGGAGGGGGAGGGAGAGTAATGCTTCTAGACCACGAGACTTGATTCCTTAGTCACCTCTGCAGAGCTGCAGATGTTAAGTGTTCTGGTTCACTGAGGGAAGGCATGAATACATATGGAGCTGCCAGTCTTCTCCCAGTTTCTGAACTGGCATATCAGCCTGGAGCATCATTAGATTAGCTACTACTAAATTATTCTGATAACTGCTGTGACCTTGTTTGACTTGCTCAATATGTCATCTCATACTTTTGAAGAACAGTATTTGTATTCAGGGAATAAGAAATTTTTAGAGAATGAGTTCTTTTGGATCAGAGAAAGAACATCATCTGGAGGAACCAAACCTGAGAGTTGAATGATGTGAGATACTTGCTGTACCGTTCAAGAACCTCCTATTATCATTGCCTGACCAAACAGTGTGTGTGGTACCAAGATTAGCACTGAATGACTTGGTTGTAACAAAAGCTCCTTTAAAAAAGAAATTGCAGACCTTGGGGGTGCTGGTTGAGTTGGCAAAATCTTAGATGACTGTTAGTTTAATGATAGTCCAGTCAAGTGTTCCCGTGCCAGATGGATTGCTTGGTATGTCTAATGCCTTGTGACAAATCCCTGGAGTCAGGTGTTTTTAAGTTGTCCATCCTCTTCACACCTGAATTTCTTCATTATCGATGTAAAAAAAAAAAAAAAAAAAAAATCACAATCCCTGATGGATGCAAGTGGTGTCAATAAGTTTGAAACTTAACTCCTTTTATCCAGTCAGTGAATGAAATTGCAGAGTTGTAGTAACCAAATATACTTTTTATTTTGTGTTTAAACTAAATGAGAGAATCAAAGTTCATTTGTGCCTTGCTGGTTACAGATAAGTGCCACTAGGAGACTCTGGTCTTACAGAACATTCTGTCCCTGGTTTTTAAATTTAAGATTTGCTATTAAATCAACTGGCACAGTCACAGTTAATTTGAAGGATCTTTGGTCTGTTTGCCAGAGTTTTGGTCTTTAATAGTAAACTCAGTCCCATAAGTGACTGTCTATACACATGGGTTTACTCTCAGTAAGTATGTATATATTTTATATACTCCACATTGTCACCTGCAGTCTTCACTTCATTTGCTCTAGTTCTGTGAGTGTCACATAACTTGGTGTTGGAGTTCATGGGCGTTCAGAACTGGCTTAATTTAGTGACTTGAGTCAGCTGAATTCAAGGAGTGTATTCACTGCCTCAGTGAAATTTCCTGTAGAGATACCAAGAGCTTGACAGGGTTAAAACTTTCTAGAAAATTTTGAGATGCAGCAGATAAGTCCTGGCATGGTTTTAAATTGCATGCGCAAATACAGGTGCTTGCTGTTTTGTGGCCTGTGTAATAGCCCTGCCAGTCCTGACTTGATACGGCTGAAAAACGCATTCTCAGTCTATTTTTGTAATTCGTTTTTCCAGGGAATCAATGATGTCATGGCTTCGGTGTTACAATATCAGGGCAGTTTCACATGCTGTATTTCCAGGGTACAAATAAGAATTTACCAGACTTCTGAAGAAACTAGGGTAATAAACGTTTAGCGGTTGCTGCAGCCAGCTGTTTCAGAGCTTATATATGTCACAAAAATAGTGGGTTTGCTACAGAAGTACAGCACAAACCCTTGTAAATGTTTAAGTGGTGGCTTGTTTCCCAGTGCCTAGATTCACTAAAGGATTTGACTATAGTGGCACCTAAGTTATTTGGGACCAAGGTCCTTAGTCTCCAAATGGGAATGCAGTATCCTACCAAATCCTCAGTTTACTGAGCAGTATAATGAGATTTAGGTGTCTTAATGGATGATCCAGGAAAAACCCAACATGCTGAACGGTGGGTTGTCTATCAAAAACCATTGAGTCATGATGTACATAGAGATACATTTGAAATGCCGTTTCTTACTCAAAGCTGCAGTGAGGCATCTGAATCCCTTGTGTGGTAAGGCACCTTTCCGAGGGAGGTCCCTGCTCTCCTAAAAGGAGTGTGCAGGAGCAGGTGGCACGTATGTTTTGGCATTGTCCTAACTAACGTTAAGCGGTTGAGCTGGGAAACGGAAGACCTAAATTCTGTTCTTTCCTGAGTGGCAAGGTGCTCAATTCAGCACCTGCTACTTAGCCAGGAGGGCGTCTCAGCTATAAATGTCTAGACAGGACTTTTTTTTAACTTACTCTTGAAGTTATGCCACTGTGGAGAGGTGTGAAGCTGTAGCCTGTGGGTTTAGGCACTTCTGTTAGGCTTGTTTTCTTGGGTATGGAAATCATATTCTTGGTAAATTAGAAAGTGGTAGAAATGGCCTTTGGCTTCAAGCTTCAGGCAAGCTCTTGAACTTTCAGGGTTAGTGCTCTGTTAAAGTCATACATAAAAGCTGTACGCCACTGAGTTGTCGTCATAAGATCTTTTTTTCTTTCAAGGTGTTTTCACTATCTTTCTTCGTAGTAGACAACGCCAGGATTGGCACTCAGATGATATGTGCTGCAGCTTAGCCTTACGCTTGTAGCTCCTGTAGGCTTTAACCAGAAGTTTCTCAGTTCTGAGGGGAAAAAGAAAACTGCAGAGACTTAGAGTCTTCCAGATGAAAAAGGAGGTGCCTGGTAATGTTAGGTGAACGCATGAGGTTTTGTTTGGTTTGGTGATAGGGTTTTTGTTGGTGTTGCAATTTGGACATTAAGTACTGGTGTTACCCAAGTCTGACCCCAAATAGGGTTGTGGTCTTACAGTGTTGCCCTTGATTTTTATTTTTTGGACTTGCATACTTTTATTTAAGTGGTACCTCTCAGGGCTGAGCTCAGCTGATTCAGACTGCTTGCAAAAGGCATTCTGTTTGAACCCTTAGAGTATCGGTTTCTCCTGTGGTAAAGCTCATAGTTCTTGTCCCGTGAATGGGCTGCTCTGGAGGAGAATATTTTAAAAAATTTCATAAAAGATTTCAGGATATGTACAAGCCTATAGCTCTGTCTTTTTCTCTCTTTTTTTTTTCCTTAAATAATTTGGTTTACAGTATAGCTTTATGAACAGTTGCATGAACATATGGTGACTGCAGTTACTTAAAAGTATGCCATTGGAAGTATGAAAACTGTACTACAGTAGCAAGACTGAAAGCCTAGGGGAAAGCAGGCATTTTTACAATCTTTGTTGCTGTAGAATATTGGAGTTTTGTACTGGATCTTTGAATGTAATTGCTTTGCCCGAATCTGATACCTGACTCAGCAGATTTTGTAAGCAAGTATTGCAGTTACTGCACCGGGAAGCTGTGTATTAGTTGATGACGACTAGCCTTACGGCATTTAAGAAATCCTTGTGTAATGTAGAAATTAAGTCAGAATACTGATGCCTTTAAATAAGAAATGGGTCTCATGGACAACAGATTGCCAAAAAACCCAAATAAAACTTAACAACCAACGGATCTTTCCTGACTAGGTGTTGCTGTTCTATCTTATTGGATTGACTCTCATTGTGAGTTGAATCTGTGAGAATTCGGGCTTTGCTGTAGCTGGTAGTAGGCTTTTGTAGGTCTGACATGATCCGTGTGCCCTGGGGGGCCTCCTGTGTGCCCACGCACCTGTTAAGGTCAGGCTTTTGCTTAGTTAATGTGTTCCTCCTAGTGGCTGCAAAGAGTTGATTGTTGTTACAGTACCGTGGCACTAAGACAGTCTTTCTGAGCGCTGTCGTGTATCACGGTGTTCTTTGCAGCACGCTCTGGGTGGGTGGTAGTTCTGGAACTTTCTTTGAACTCAGTGCAAAGGTGGCCTTAGTCCTTTTTTTATTCTGAAGAATGCATTGAAATACTGATACAAAAAGAATGTTTTTATGATTTTGATTTAAATTCACACATCTGAGTACGTCAGAGTCCTCCTACCTTTGTGACTATGTAACTTGCTGAAAGGCTAAGCCACCTTAGCCTTTGGCACTTAAAGGTCACCCAATACATCTCTAGCTGTTGCGAATTTGATGATGACTCTCTTTCTAAATGCCAAAGCACACTTCATCAGTGCATGTAGAATACCCTGAGTATATTTCAGAAATGCGTTACAACTTGACTCTGTAAACTAGTGATATTTGAAGCAACCTTCTGATTCTTTTTGAGGTGGAAGAAGGTGGGAGGGGGAATTCTTCACCCAACCTGTTTTCCCCCCCTCACCTTATTCCTTTGCAATGGCAAACAGCTCTGTTACATTTGTGAAAGAAAAGCTTTACTCTTTCCCAGAAACACCACTGTTCTCCTCGGTGTCACTGAGTAAATGTTGCTTGCCCTGGAAACCAGATTGGAGCTTCAAGATAGTGGATGATTTCTTATGGCAGTGTAACTGTTACTGCTTGAATTGGTGTTTGTTGTTCTTATGCGCTCTGTCCTGCTTTTATGGGAATCATCAGAAAAAAGAAAAAAACCAATCAAACAAAAAAAACAACTGTAAAATTGCAAGGCCTGAGGGGGAGGTTGACCTGCCTGTTGCATCAGTGCTGGAGAAGATACAGGGCACAGTTGCATTTCTTTGGTGTTTTTGAAAAATTCTGATCTTGGGGCTAAGACATGCTTCTTCATCGAGACCTAGAAAGACAACCATGTTTTTGACAGCCGTAGCAGCTGTGAGGTATGGTGAGGCTTCTTACAGGTTTTCGGATGGCATAGAAAAAGAAAGTGTTTTGTTTTTTTTTAACTGAGGCATATTTTCATCTAGATCTCTATACCAGAATCCTGGTTGTTTGCTTTTCATTCTCGGCACTCTTCTGTTGGAAGTTCACGATGAATAGTCCCACACTTTCATGTAAAATACATTACTTATATATTATGTAAATAGGCATTGTATGAAGCAGTAGGAAGCTTGTGTCTTGCATGTGTTCTTTTCAATATGCTTATTAATTACCAACTGGTGACGAAACTTAGACCTTAAATATGAACATATTTTAAACAAAGGAAGGACTTGAAGACTTTTGTTTATTTCACAAAATGTTAAATAGCTTATTCAAAGATTTGGCTAGTGTGATGAGCATGTTTTTTTGCCATCTGTATTAAAAAACAAACATTAAAACAGGTACAGTGTGAGCAGCTGAATTGAAAAGTGTCAATTTTCTAACAAGTTAAAGTTTTTGCAGTTGCAATTTTAATGTCAAATTAGTAATAGGCTGTTTTGTTCGATTTTATTTAAAATTATCAGCCCAGAATCAAATTGCATGAGATTTTTAGTGTAAAGTGTGGATTTAACTATATAAACAAGGTTATATTTCCTTTTTTGTTCTCTTTTCTTCTAAACAAAATTTGTGACAGCTAGAACAAAAATGGGGACAAAACTCTTCATTCTTGGAGTTCAGAGATTAAAGGACATCTTGCTGGAACCTTATGTAAATAGTTATGAATCCTCTTAGCAAGATAAAGTTATTTTTACTTTGCATTATATTGCCACATCAAAACTTAAATGTAATTGTTCCCCTTAGCAGGTATGTTAGTGGGGAACAGCAGTTCTGAAGTTTTTGCTACTGAAAAATTTTCAAAGTACTTTATACATAAGCTGTTGTTGAACATACAGCAGCAAAGTGTATAAGCTACTTTATATGTGGAGCTGGCAAACCTATAGGCTGATCTTTTGCTTCTTTTCTTGGTTGCAGTTAGGAAAGTACTGCAGAAGTTGATTGTCTTTGAAAGAAAAAAAAAAAAAACAACAAACCAAACCTCAACCCCGAAAAAGCTTATAACCTTGCAGCAATGTAAAAACATTAGTGAAGCTGTGACCTTTTAAAGTATAGAATTGTTTGGGCTATGACTTCTTTTGCACAGCATTTAATGTCTGGTCAGGATTTCTTAGTGACCAGCTAGTTATCATGACCGATTAATGCCTTTTTTTTTTTTTTTTGGCCACAAATTAGAGAAAATATCTGAAAAGGGAGAAAGTACCACAGCTTGTTGATGTAGCTTTCAAGCAAACATGCATGGTGCCTTTCTCAGTGTTACTTAATTTTTAAAGAAAGGACTACATATTGTTACTTAAAAATTCATTATCAATTAGTTTTAAATTTCCTTTTTAATCTCTATACATCTGTGTCAGGTACCTGAAGGGAGGCAATTGGGTAAATAAAGCTTGATAGAAATTTTAGAAAAGCTGTAGAGGTTCGGGTATTTCTGAAGTAACAGTTGTGAAGAACAAAAGTTTTACTTCATTAGAATATCTCCGTCTCTATGTTTGAGAAGGTGAGACTCCAGTATGTTTTTCACACTTAAATGATTTCAGCATGACTACATTTCTAACAGTTACCACTAGAAAAGTTACGTAGAAGAAAACTTGTGTTAGAAGGATCTTGTGATGATTCAGCACTGCTCATTAAAACCTTATTTACTTACTACTCTGCTGCAGTAACTTTTGTTAGACTACGTTCTAACTTCTTAGGCAGAGAAGTATGTAGCGCTTTCATATGCTGAAAAGAATAGAACTTGTTTGTGAATACTCACAAACATATTTTTAGGTCGCTTGATTTCCTGACCAGTCTTAAAGTTTAGACCCGAGCTCCTATGACTATGCTGTAGTAAAGAGGAAAAAAAAGGTGACTCTTTTTGGTCCTTTGTTTTCTTTTTCAGGTTGCTTCTTTCTTGAGAAGCTTTGGGCTGAGGAAGCAAAAAATGGATTTGATATGCTTGTTTTGAAGGTGATCTCTGAAATTCCTTTGTTTCATTTGATCGCCTTTGAAAACAAATGGAGTAGTAGAATCAGCCAGCAGATACCAACCTGCCTTGTGAGGCCACCCTCTTCTGGTTACGTGATGACTGTAGTTGTATAGCTCTAAAGTGCTGCTGCTATTTCAGATGGTGTCTTAATGAAACAGGTTATGCTTCTTAGAAATGCTGGCACAAAATCAGGAAATGTGATATATATTACAACAAAGCAATAGTATTTAAAACATTTAAGTTTGGTTTTGAAATTGAAAATGTGTACTGTCACGCATCCAATGAGAAAGCTTGAAGCAAGTGGATGCATTTATACTAGTTCTGCTTTACATTCACTGTGTGAAGTTACCATGGTGAATATGTGCTTTTTCTTATAGCCAGATAGTAGTGAATCTGTGTAAATGCAGATAAATGTTTTATTTTTTTTAAAAAATGATCCACATTGATGTTAAGGATGACAGTTCCAGCCACATAGACATTAAGAAGTAAGGACAAGATTGCTGAAGCTGATGTCTTGGGTTTTTTATCCCCAAGTCTGTAGCTAGCTGGTTGTCTAATTTATGCAAAGTTGTCTGGTACTATTCCTGGTTTCCTGCATTTCTTTCCAAGTGGGTCCTTAATTACTTTTATAGGATGTATGGTAGTTGCATTGCAAGCTTATGCATTTTCCCCAACTTTCTGACACTTAACGTACCTTTTGAAATTTTTTAATAGAATCACTTTCTTATCTGTGTGAGCTTTGGATATATTGTAGGTTTATTTGAAACTATTAGCATAAGCAGTGACTGAAATAGTCATATATAAAACTTGACCATAACAAGGGTCATGTTCAAGCAGTCCATAAGAATTTTCCTGATTTCTACAACGGAAATTGTAGAGGGTGTAATTTTGACCCTACTTGAAGTTAATGGCGAGTCTGCACTACAGTTGAAGAATCAGATGATCTGAATGCAGTCATGTGGTGGTTGTTTCCCCCCCCTCCCCCCAGTTTCTCTGCCCTCTTCCCACATGTCTTATGTTTTTTATATAAGTCGGTGAGAAAAATTGGGAACCCCCGTGGAGGTGATAATAGTAATGTATTTCATAATGGCGATGTCTAGTTTTTGTGAATTTAGACACACGCATCCCCTGTAAATGACTGTTTGAATGTTTTAGTACAGTTTACTCCTTGTTTTACTTAGAATTGACTGTCAGTGTTACAGCATCAACTGATTCAGGTCAAAAGGGTTTCTTCCTGCAAGTTGTCAATCAAGCAGAGGCTACTAAGTTGTATAATTGGATTTTTCTGTGTGCTCCTGCTCCTTCAGAGAGCTGGTTGTTGACTCTGTCCTTTATTTTTAGCTTTGAGTGGACACTTCATTACAGGCAATTCCTATGCTGTGCCTCCTTATGTATGTGTATCTTAATGTTTTTCCTGCCCTGTCTTCTGAGGTCTGATCTATGCAATGCGGTTCTTTACTTTCTAATACTACTTCAACTTTCGGTGCAACCTAATAAACTCCGAAGCCCTTACAGCATTATCATGTCGCTTATATTTTTTTCCTTTTTGTTAATCAGTAAACCTGCATGGCCTACGTAGATCTCTGTTGGCAAATAGTTCATTAGTTTTAGCCTAAATGACATACCAAAAAAAAACGGTGTCTCTGTCAGTAGAACAACATGGAAAATACCAGATTCAATCTCGGGCAGGTCAGCAGAATGCTCTCTGCATGGATTTTTCTGCCACATGAGGTGATTTTTTTTTTGGACTAACGTCCAAAACACATAACACTTACTCATATGGACAATGTATTACAGTCTTCAGTGTATTATGGTCTTCTAACTAGGGATTTAAAACCAGTTGTATCTTATGCTGTGGCCTTTGTAAAGTCTGAAGGGACTTCCAGTTTTGCTAGGATTATATGGGATTGTATTTTTACATCAGGTTTTGTAATAATCTCAAATACAGAATGACTTAGGATAAGATTATAGAGGCATTATTTTTGAATCAGACAGTGTGTAGTCCTACAAAAATGCTTTTGAAATTTTCAAGAGCTTTTGCATTTAAATAGTATGTAAGAGCAGATCCTGAAAAGCAAAGCCAGCATAAGGTTCTAGTAGTCCAAGTAGAGGCCAGTACTGAGTTTGCAGGGTTCATTACAAAAAAATTTTCTTTAACCAAACCCCCCCCCCCCCCAAAAAAAGACCGACCCAAACCTGTAAATATTTTTTATACAGCCTTTACATAACTTCAGGCATCCATAGTGTTGGGTGATCTGTCAGATCTTTTCATTGATAGATTTATCTCTCAAGACAAATATCACATTGCTGAATGGATAACTGACTTGAGTGGTAGGAAGAGAGAAACATTTTTAGTAAACATCTTGCTCTTAATTTAATTACTCCTTGTCCTCTTCCTACCATTTGATGCTCTGTTACTGTGCTGGAAGCAGTGTAGAAGCCCTGTTGATTTTTTTATTTAATTTGTTTTTAAACTGGCTTAAAAATTGAATGTTCTTTCCACTTCTCCAAATCTGCAGCAACAGCTTCTAACTTTGCAGAAAGTCTATAGATATTTTTTGGCTTACTGTGGAAAGATGTTGTGGTCAGAGATTGTTCCTTAAAGCAAAAGAAAACATAAACCTGCAAAGGAACCTCAAAATACTTGGAGACTGATTTGACTCAAGCAGCTGTGATGTAGTTTCATCACTTATGAAAAAGCTTATATGTTTTAATAACAATTGGTTAACTTTTGCTTTTTTGCTAGTTTTAGAAAGTTGTTCTAGCATACCATTGTTGTGATTGTTAGAATCAAAATTCCAGTTTCCGAGTTTGAAGTTGCTTGTAGCTGATTTTCATGTGTTCCTCTGCATTTAAGTAGAGTAGCTCTCTTCCTGCTAAAGGCCTCTTTGTATAAGCATACAAAATAGTCCTCTTTCCTTAGTGTCCATCTGAAGAAGCTGAGCTCTTAGGATTTCCGGTATCATGATGAGTGGAAACGTTTCTCTGTAGCTGTTCCACTTAGAATTTATTCACCTTGAACATGGGAAGCAAAAATTTATGTGTATTGCTTTCAGAGTTTGTTCTTATCGTTGCCTGTTTGTCTAGCACGTATGTACTTTCTCTTCTGGATACACTTCTAGTATATTTTAGGATTATGGTTTTCTTTTTGTTGTTGCATTATATGTGATGCGTTACAGTGAATACAGAGTGATCTTTCTCCCTGTGTTTCCAACTAATTGCCTCAGTCACTGTGAAGGACGGGAGAGAACATTATCTACCTCAGGCTAGTGCAGGCTTAGTTCACTGACTTTTTGAACAGTGCTGATGACTTGTGTTGGGAGGCCTGGTAGAAATTCATAGTAGTATTGTGTGTAGACTGTGTTCCATTATTTTTTCTGGCAGTAAGTGTGTTAGTTATTTCTAATAATCTTGCTATCTTTATGGCCTATTGCATTTTGTCCTGTTGGCTTTTAATTGCTCCAGTTGGTATCATTTGTGCTGTATCCCAAGTCTGCTCTCAATGGATAATTTTCTAATGTTCATTTCATTAACGGGCTCTTATTTTTTCTGTAGACACTAAGAGAAAGGTCTGGCTTGAGGAACTTCACTGATAACATCCTTTTAGCTGTCAGTGTCTTTCCAAAACAGTAAGCGTTATCCTTTCCTTAGCAAGTTTACCTACTCTGTCCTACTTTTTTCTTTTCTCTCATGTCTGTCTTGTCTTAAAAACTAGGTTTCAAGTCTTTCATACTATCCATTTCTAACAGGTCAGAAAGGCTTATTACTGAGCTCTCTCTGTAGGTGGTACTACCCTGTTTTCATACACAAATTATTTTTATGGATCTAAGATGTTCCTTTGTGTACTAGTTTCACAGCTCTATTCTCCTTGGTTTGGGGGAGAACAAGAAACTCGCCAAAACTGAGAGGAAAAGAGGAACTTCGCTTTTTCATTCTCTTACTTAATTATCATTCCTCCCTTCGGATGTACGTGTCCATCTCTTCCCTTGCTAGTGAAAATACAGGCTTAATTCTTGGGTTTAAGTAATCTTAACTTAGTTCTCACTGTAGAGCATCACTGGTTCTTCGCTGTTTGTGGCCAAAGAATCCTTGCTACTTGCTTTGCTACTAGCAGTGCCTTAGCCTGTTCACTCTTGGCAGCCCTGTGTTGGGACAGTTCTTAATTGACCAGTGCTCTTTCTGTTCTCATGAGCCATCTCTTCCCTTCACCGTTGATACCCTTTTATTCAGCAGAGGATGGTTCCAGACAGAACAAACTGTTTTTCTTTGGGATACAGTCTTCATATAGTTCTTGCATCTTTGATTTAAAAGGGATGGAGTGGGGAAAGCAGCTGCCTTCTTGCTCAAGTTCAGCTTCGCTGATTTACTACAGCTTTCCCTTTTGCAACTTAAGATTTAGTTTCTGTTCCAAATGACCAACTCCTCTGTGTTAGCTTTATTACTGAAGAAATGCCATTGTAAAATGTCATTTATTAATCTCAAAATACTTTCATTTAAAAAAAAATTCTACTGGATAGCAAGCTCTGGTAGGCTTTTCTCTTTAATTTGTAATAGTAATTATAGCTTGGAAGCTTATCCCCCCAGCAGTAATTTTTGTTCTTACAGTACTAAGGATCTTTATTTCTGAGTAATTGTACATCAGACTTGAGGGATTGTACTAAAACATTTTACTGTTGTCCTTCCTAAAAGTACTTTTTCAACCAGATTCTGGCCACATTTAGAGTAAAACTATTTGCACTGTATTAATCACTGAATAGTAGATCACTATTCTTTTCTTTTACATAAAAAGGAAATGTTTTCCAGCTAACATTCTTAATTCCCAGGAGTTTCTTGAAAATGGTCCATCCAAACCGTTTCTTGCTGGGAAGGATTAAAAAACCTTGTTGTTGTAGTAGTTTAATTCCCGCCCCCCCCCCCATCTATATCTTACTTTTCTTCTCACTGTGGTTAGCAAGTAGTTTTTCCTACGACATGCCTTGTTTTCCTTGTAAAACAAAAAATCTTCAAATCTTAGGCTCTAGGAGAAACCTGAAATTCTATTTATGAAGGACTTGAATGTTAGGAAGCTTGATACTTTGTTGTTTGCTGGAGGAAGGGGAAGGGAACAGAAATCTCTGTGTCAGTCCTACTTGTCCAGGTTTTTGCTAGACATCTGCAAAGCTTATTCTTGGGCTGAAGTTTCTTCCCCTTCCCACCTACCTCCCCAAACTGTCTCCCTTTATTACAGTGAGCTTTCTACATATAAAAAGCAGCACAAAGTTGTAACTTTGCCTTGGTGGTTGGATCTTGCTTAGTGTAAGTTAATTTCTGCTTTCCTGGCTGTTGTGATGTTAGTGTCACTGGCTTGAAGCTCTGTTTTTATTTTCCATCTCTTTCCTATAGGATAGTTCTGTTCATTTCTTCTGGAATAATGAGCAAAAGAGAACGTAAAACTTGCATTGGTTTATATTCCTCTTTTGCTAATCCAGAAACTCATTTGATTTTTATGGGAAGTACTTGTAGCAAGAAAGACCTTTATCAAATGCTGGAAAGCGCTGGTCATAGGTGTAGCAGCCTGTACCTTTGTGGGGGGTGTTTAGGGGTGTGGGTGTGGATGTGTTCTAAGACCAGTGGGCAAAAGATTTAGACTTCTTGCCTTTGTCTCAGCCTGTAAAATAGTGAGAACAGTACCTACCTCGCAGGTTTTTCGAGGCTTGGTTCGTTAACTTTCTAAAACAATGCTGGTGGCCTCTGGAAGGTGCTACAGAAGTGGGTAGTGTTACTGCCTGCAGGCTGAACACCATTGTTTTTTCTGGCAGTATGTGGGCCTGCCACGGTTAGGGAAAGAATTTTGTTTGGTGTCTCTTTAAAGAAAATGCAAAAGTGCTTTGCTGGGGAGAATAGAAAGGGGCTTTCTGAAGAGGTGCTGAAGACATGAAAATTCAGAGTGGTGATTGGTCACCTCTGCTTGATTGACAGGTTGCAGGGAAAAACAAAAACCCATTTGTTCTGGCTTAATGGAACTGGAAAACAGAAAATGAGTATCAGGTAAAAATTCCTTTTTTAAAATCTTTGCAGTTCTTTAAAAAGTGGAGTTTTTACACAAATCTACACCTCCCCCACTCCAATAAATTAGGAGTAGGAATTACAGAAACAGGCAGTTGCTAAGTTGTGTAACGTGGGTTGTCTATGTCAGTGCGTTTTCTAGCGGGCAGGTGTTCTGACACACCGCAGCAGCCAATGCTACTGGGTTAGCTTAGCAAAAAAAAGGCAAAAGGATCGAAAGGGTGTAGTGACTAAGCCCTGAACTGGACCCAGCTCTCTGGTTAGGCTCATTAGCAGGACGTTCAAGGGGAAGCTTTTATTTTCACTTCCTATACTGTGCCTGCTTTGTGGATAAATCTGTCAGTTTCTACTGCTATCAATTTGGCATCTTTCATGAGCATTATTACAAAATTCACTGAAAAGTGAATAGCTAAAAAGTAAACTATGTTTTAAAGTAACTTCCATCTAGTAGTATACTGTCTTACAGATGTTATAAATTTCAACATCAGCACCACAGTTTTGAGAATCATAATTGAAAATTATTTATTTCTGGTAACTTAATTATTTTGTATGTTGATGTATTTCAGATTGAAGGACAAGGACATGGTGCAGTTTTTGACTGCAAGTGCTCTCCTGATGGACAGCATTTTGCATGTACTGATTCTCACGGTCACCTTCTGATTTTTGGCTTTGGTTCCAGTAGCAAATATGACAAGGTACAGTGCAAGATAAAAATCAAAATGTTTGTCTGTGTTGAATGCATTCATGCAAGCTTTCCTTCAGAGCTTCATTTCAAGAGGGTCAGCACAAGTTTGAGCTATTGATATGGGATGTTTCAAATTCCTGTTGTTGACATTGAACTTTCTTTCACTGTCTTTTTTTTTTTTTTTAAACTATGGAAACATGCTGTTAAGCTGCTGTTTACATGAGAAGTTAAAAGTAATAAAAATACATCATAATATATAATATATATAAAATAAATAATAAAAAATTACCCAGTTACTGTCTACTTTCTTAAGTGACAAGGTTACAAGTGCCTACTAATGGATCCACATGGGTAATGTGAATAAACTGCAGTGGAATTGATAATAGTTAAACATTTTGCTTTAAATATTTTTCTGGTTCTTAACTTAAGACCTAAAAAAAGGGGGGGTGGGGGGGTGGAAATGTGGGCGAGTAACACAAGTAACTCGTGCTATCTGTATTTAAGTATTGCGTAGCCTGGGAGGCAATTATTTACAATAAATGTACTATATGTTCTAGTGATACAATTTTATGTCTGCTAATGAAGTTCTGGTGTCGTGGATGGCTTGGTGCTTATGCAGCAATGTTCCACCATTACCGTGTGATTAAAATATTTCATCTTTATTCTAACGTCATAATCTACATAGTGTATTCTAAGTGTGGGTGTCTTGCCACAGACACTCAGGACTTTAAAGATATGTGGTGTTGGGTTTTTTTCCCCTCTGTGGATGAACATGCCCTATGAACTGTGCAGGTTACCGAGTTTAGAGTGCCTACAAGGTCCTAGTTCTTCTTCTGCCACCCAGGGAAGAGGTGAGGTGTATCTCTTCTCCGGCTTAAGGAGACTTACCTGCTCCACAATTTTCATCTCTGCATCTGGTAGCTGATACTTGAAGATCATTGAGGAGTTGACTTCGGGATCTTGCCTCCTGCTTTGGATCTTTGGACTCAGGCTGACCTGGAAAGCATTTTGGCAAACGGCTGCACAGAGGGGCCTGAAGGAGCGAGAGCAAAAGGAATTTTAATCTTTGTCTTGTAAGCCACCGCATTTCTTTCTGTAGTCTTCCAGCTCTTACTTTGATGCTAGTTACAGCAGTATTTGCATAATGGGGATCTTTTTTCCCCATGTGTCTCAACTATGTTTTGAAGTACTTACTACTTGGCTGCTGTTGCTATCCCTCAGCTTTTACTACCTGTGCGTTTTCCCTTCCATTCCAAAGAAAACAAATGAGCAGAGACACGATAAGCAAGGAAAACCAGGATTATCAGATGATTTTCAAGGTCTTTGTCTCTTGGAGTCCTTACTCTTCCAAACTTTAAAGCCTATTGTAATAGAAACATTTTTCTTTCCATGTCTGTGGATTGTTCCAGGTTTATTTTTCTCTCCGATCATTTTGGCAGAGTATAGTCCTCTGCTACTCAGAAACACTGGAAATGAAATTGAAACCGAGAGCCTTTTTGTCTTTGCTGTGGTAGACCAGGAGTTTCCTTTACACTGACATTTGAGAATTTACCTTGTGAGGGATTAGATCTGTTTGAAGAATGAAAACAATTGCTTTTCATCTCTTGAATTCTACAGACCCTTTGTTCTCATGGGTGTTTTTGCTGCAGCCTCTGAGAAAAGATTATGTTTAGAACTTTTCACTTACTGGGTGATCCTCTCCAGCTGTTACTGTGCCAGTGGTAATCTTGTCATTCTTGACCATACAAGAAATGGGAGCAAATAGGACATACATTTGTTAGCTCTTTGATCTCAGTCTTCAGCTCTCAGAAAACTCAGCTTGGAAGTTTCTGATCTCTTTCTTGTCTGGTTCCAGCTCCGCTTTATTTTTGTCTGACCTGATTTGTGGGAAAGTGTAACTACAGATAGGCAGGTGCTGGGCATTCAGTGTTCTTTTTTCTGTGTTGTCCATCCATCCCATCTCCCCCCTCCTCCCCGCCCCAGATACATGGGATTTTTTTTCAGACATCTTGTTGAATGTGCTCTGGTAGGGCTTGCGTTTTTTGGGATTCAAAGTGTTTTCCATTCATCTTTGGGAATGATTTTTACAGAAGAAAGGAGTGCAGTAACTTGTCCTGTATTCCTGCATTTGTGAGTTGTGCTCAGGGTAATGATTATAGCTGAGATAGTGTTAGTTTTGGTGAGAGAGCAAGCTCTTGGTTTTGGTTTTCCACATTATGAGGGTTTTTAGGTTATGTTCAGATAGTATTTGTGGGAACCACTGTCCAGGCTTTTTTTTGCCCCCAGTATGATCTTGGCCACAGTGAAGGTGATGAGGTGGTTTTGGTTTGTTTTCCTTTTTTTCTTTTTTCTTTCTTGTTTTTTAATACATGCTTTTTGTGGAATAGTTCTTTAGTGGTGGAAAAAAAAATACGTTTGCTGATTGTCTGGGGCTCCTTGGTTATTTAACTAATTAAGGGAACCTTGAGCCAATCTCAACTGAGACTTCTCTTTATGTGTGGATCATCAGAGATAAGCTGAGCTCACTGTCAACAGAGCATGTGTACTTCAGAACTTCTTGTTTAGGTAGGACCTTGTGCAGGAATGTCTAAATATCCCAAAGCATAAGGTACGTTTCTGTTGATTTTAAATCTTAAATTGGACTACATCTCTGAGCTTTCTAAGGTTTTTGTTCTGTAGACTGCCCCAACCACAGTTATTCATTGCAAGTTGGCAGCTCCTGTGTGGTGGATTGGTGCAGTAGAGGGGAAAATCTCTGCGTTTGTGTAGATGTGCCCCTTTGGAGAAACTGAGCATTCTGAATGTGTAGTGCAGTTAAGGAGGGAGAGTCTACTTGCAGAGCTCAGACCTTTCGGAAAGCTTTAGCGCTCAAACCCAAGCTGGGTTTGTGAAGTCATATGTGCAGAGGACTCGTATGTCCTCATAGTGGTGTAGTATCTTCTTTTTGTTGTCAAGTTGATCTCTAACAGTGTATCAAAAAATAGGTCTGATGGTTAATACTTTTAACTAGTTGTCTGCTGAACATAGCCATTTGAAGTTCTCTGAAACATCTAATTCTGATTTTTGTCAGGACTTGGAGTAGCTGATAAGATCATTGCCTCAGGTTCTGGTAGGGACATTCATTCCAGTGTTCTACCTGAGAGTTGGTCTGAACCTGGGTTCTCCATGAATGCCCTTCTTATCTCGTGGAGTAGGAAATTGTTGTTTGCTGTACTTGATTGTAGTACAGAGTACACAGGAGAGCAATTGCAAAGAAATCCTCCGTCATCTTGCACCAGAGGCTATTCTGGTAGAGGTCACTGAATCTAAGGAAGGATTTTCAGACCTTCCTTTGCTTACAAGGCCTGGGATGTGGACAGCACTGTACAGCCAGATCGCAGCACATTAAAACTCACAGTGTGTATGACCATGGCTTTGGAATCTCTCTCAATGTGGGAAGTACTTAGTAGGACAGTTTACAGGAGGTGAAAGTACTGGATACTCTGCTATTGTGATTCTAAGGAAAATCAAGGACTTGCAAGCCTTGATCCTGGCAGCGAGACACATGAAAGTACTTGTATCTTTCTCATTCAGCCTCTGTTAACGTAACAGACAATCCGGCAACAAGATTTCATTCAGTGGAGGCCTGTTATTGCAGCAGGATGTGACCTTGTCCATACGCCCTCTGTAAGGGTAACCTTTTGAATCCCTGAAGTAAATTCTTTGCCATGGCATTTTCCCATGCATCTTTTCAATTTTCTTCCTGTTGTTATTTTTCTGAAGGTTTGTAGAGTCCAGATCCTATGATTCCTATAACTTTTTTTTTTTTTAATCCACCTCATGTGGTGGATGCATGTAGGCACTTTCTGATGTTGTAATTGACAGATGTTTGTCATCATCTTTCCTTCCTGGTCTTTTTATGTCCAGGACAGAACTTCATCATTGGGAGGGAGACCAGATCTCTTGAGTAGATGCTACAACCTCTGCCTTACTGATTTCTGCATAATAAGTTACTGGAAACTATGTTATGGATTGGTCATGACAGAGCATGCTCTTCAGAAACCAGGCTATATTGTACAACAATTCAGGCATCCCTCTCTCTGTGCTTAAATACCTGCCTGCCTTTAACATCTAAGACAAGGTTTTTTGGAGATCTCTATGCCTTGAGTCAATTTCTTAATCATTTTTATGCTGCGCTGGAAATCTGATTTGCGTGAACGATGATTTTATTTTTTTACTTGTTCAAAGTTAAACCCAAGTACATGAGCTTCCAGTAGGCAATGTTAGGATTTGTACTATACAGGTCAGCTTATCTTCTGTTCTCTTTCTCTTTTCTCCTTGTGGTTCAGTGTCTTTCTGATTGCACAATACCAAGAGGCATGTGCCAGCGAGGGGTGGAGCATAAGCCTTTTTACATACTCTTTGGACAAAAGAATTCCTCAGTCTTGAGTGTCTGTGGAAAGTCATCTAGAATAAATTACGAGCAGGTGGACTGAAATAAAAAAGAAAACTTTGAGTCTGAAGAATTCAACTTTAGATCAGCTTTATTTTATCTACTGGAACCTTTTCACATATCTAGCATTGTGAGAAGAATACATATGTTTGGCTGATGGTGTTGAAATATTTGGCAATGATGTGGTGTGATAAATACTTGCCTATTCCAATTCTTCCTACACTATAGCTCATAAGTCTGTGACGTGGTTTTTGTTACCAGAATATATATTCATATATTCAGAGTGTAGAAGAAAATTTGTAACCTATTTAATACGTCCATGCTGTGTTCTGTCAAATGTATTCCAGTAGTTAAATACAGCCCCATTCCCCTGTTCTTTAAATGCTCCCCACCCTCAAATGTGTGCATTATTCTCCTTGGACTATAACCTAGAAAAGGAGTATTGGAGGAAAAAAAAATATCATGGAGTCATTAAGTTTTCCCCTTTAAACTGAGATAAACAGATCAGCTTATAACTTTGTTTTTGCAAAAGTGACCGTGAGTAACACTGTTAAAAATACTTCTGGCAGTTATCTTCTGTATGCTTTTTTTAATAGGTTCTTTAAAAAAATTACAAAATGACTTTGTTTACAGATAGCAGATCAGATGTTCTTTCATAGTGATTATCGGCCCCTTATCCGTGATGCCAACAACTTTGTCCTGGATGAACAGACACAGCAGGCTCCACACCTTATGCCTCCTCCATTTTTGGTTGATGTGGATGGCAACCCTCATCCTGCAAGGTATCAGAGGCTAGTTCCTGGTCGTGAGAACTGCAGGGAAGAACAGCTTATTCCTCAGATGGGAGTGACATCTTCAGGTATGAAAAATTTAAATTCAATACGTAGTAGCCTATCTAGTTACCTCGAAGTGTTCTACACTTTCCCTTTCACTTTGTCCTTTTTCTTCATTTCTGGGCATAGTAGTTCACGTAGTGTGGAAGAATTGCAGTGTCCTTGGCACTGATTACTTGGAACAGTTTCAGTTAGGGTATTGTCATCGATCAAGTCAGTACTTGATGCTACAACTCTAGTTAGGTTGGAGCTCATTTCATTGTTGGAACAGGGTATGACGCTGAGTGAGCTTTCAGTTGATCTCTTTGGGGTAAGATTTCCTATTTCAGAAAACGCAGGAAAGACTGATCTTCCACAGATCAGTTGCAACAGGTAACACCTATAAGAAGGGAAAAATGAATGGACACCGGAAACATGCCAAATCCTCCTCTTTACATGAAGGCAGTTGTTCAACTTCAGCTTTGACGGTTTGGTTAGAGAACTCTGAAGACTTGATGAGGATACGGAATCTATGAAGTTCCTTGGAAGTTGTATTCTCCACGCACACAACATGGAAGGAACATGCCTATTTTGGGCCAATGGCTGGCTCTTGGAAACTGCCTTAATGTGGTCCACGTGCGTGGGGATGTAAAAACAATGACTACTTGTTACATGTCACTAGTTCAATGTTAGGCTGAATGAGCAAACGGTGACTAGTGAAAGTAGCTTTAAATGAGTAGCTTTAAACGTTTTCAAGAGAAGCATTGTTAAGTATTTGGATATTCTTGAAAATATGGGATAACTGACTTTGCCTGTAAGTAGTGGCTTGTATGTACACCATACTTAAGCCTGTGGTGTTTCAGACATTCCAGGAAGGTTAACTGACAGTGTTGTTACCAAAAGATGTGTTTATCCTTATTTGTAGACCTGAGGATTACAAGCCACTGAATACTTAAATAATAATTTTTAAGGAGCATTTCCATATGTCCTCCAAAATCACAAGAAGAAATGCTACCCGAGAAACAAGTGTAAGAAGGAAAAAAATCCTTTCTGGTGAATGTATGCTGTGTTTTAACTTTTTAGCTAGTGGCTTTGAAGCTAAATTGGATTTCCAAGGAAGGATGCGGTTTTACTTCATTGTTACAGCGTGGATCCGTGACATTCTGAAATTCTCCAAATTTGACAATGTCCTGGGCACATTCTCCAATATAGTATCTTGAAACAAGTCAGACTCTGCATGCAGACCCAACAATATTAAATTTGATGGTGTGGCTGCATGACACATGAATGCCTATAGGAAGATGATGTCCATAGCATTTTGTTTAATAGCAGGAGGCCATCAACCAGGCTGGCAGACAGCCAGAGAGATTTTGGAGAGACAGAAGACATTTTTCTACCTCTACTGTTTAGCAACAATATATGCAGTCTTACGCAGAGATAAACTATGTTCATGTATTTTATATGTTCCCTTCAACTAAGGAGGCTCCATTTCTTTTCTGAAAATTTATTGTGGGATTTGATGGATCTCCTTCAGAGCACTGACAATTTATTTCTTGTCAAGTTTTCTGTAGGGGCTTGTAAGACTAGGGGAAATTCAGATAGTTGTGCTTGATTTACTGCTTAGATGTACGTGAAGCTTTTTTAAACCAGATGCTTTGAAAAAATCAAATATATACCAATGTCTTTATTATTTCGTTTTTTTAAAAAAAGCTTGCTGTTACTTACAAAGGCAAAATCTCACAAGCTAGAAGCATGAAAGCATCCGTTTTGTTTCTGTATCAGTTTTCTTATTTAAAATCATTCTTGGGTTATTAGTAGTATTTCCCATTGTTTTCAGTATACAGCGTGTCTGCTCATGAGATCACCAAATAATTATGAGTGTCTCACTATATGAGTCAGAAAACATGCAACTGTGGTTATACCAGAACTTATTCCATGATTCCAAGCTTTTGCTGCTTTAGGGAAGTTGACTTCAACTACAGTAACCTTGAAACCCCAAGAGCACTATCTTAAATGTTTATGTTCTTTCTGCATACCATCATCTATTAAGACATGGCTGCTTCTCTGTAGCCACGTAATCAAAGCTCTTCATTTCATAGCACAATTACTGTAATATCTTGTCTTTGATCTTGCAAAGTGCAGTTTATACTGTGGTATCTCTTTGGAATTGTGCTGGAAAAGTGATTTCTGTAGCTTGTATCTTTGAACATTGTCATTTGGCATTACAGAGTTTTGCAAGTTCTGCTTCTCTTGACCAGAGCTTCCCTCCACTCCACCATCTTAAGTATTCCGTGTGGAGGTATCTGGCTTTCTTTTCAAATCAGTACTGTAACCCTTGCCCTTTTCTCCATACCTCTCTGATTTTATTTTTTTTTTTTGTGACTGTTGTATTAAAAGAGGTTTTGTGGTGTTTAAGCCTACATGCTGTGTATTTTGCTGCTACACAGAAACAGAAGTGATTACAAGGTGATAATACTGAGAACTATTTCCTGTCTTTTATTTAAGAGACCTAGCCAAAAGGAGGTTTCTTGGCTGTTTTACATACCAAACAAAATTAGCATTACGTTACTTAACCTCTGTCATCGTTACGCCTATGTGAAGCTCAATCAAGCATTTTTACTGCTTTCCAGTATAGGCAATTCTTCTCTAATTCAGTTAGACCTTCTTGATGTAGCTCTTTTGTTGAAGCTTATGCTGGAGTGTTTTATAACGCATTTGAGACAGGCTAAGCCTGCATTTGAGCCATTTACATTGACTGAGCAGACAAACAACAGTTGTATTAAGTTTCTGTGACTTGCTGGCACTTGATCAAATTTAAGCTTTTATTAGGAGTGGCATGTGATCACCTTGACCCTGGTCTAGAAAATGCAATGCTAAAATAAAATATTAAGAAAAAAGCTGTCCTGTTTTAAAAATGGCTGTTAAAAAAACATGCATTAGCCCTTACTTACACATGTGATTCTATACTGTACTTCTAAGTTTCAAAGCTAAAACTTAGATAAGCTGTTTCTAACATTTGGTTCTTAATCAGCATTTGTGTGTTGTTCTCTTGTATATTTTACTTCACAGGACTGAATCAAGTTCTTAGTCAACAAGCAAATCAAGAAGTTAGTCCGTTGGACAGCATGATTCAAAGACTTCAGCAAGAGCAGGACCAGAGACGTTCTGGGGAGGCAGGAACCAGTAGCACCAGCCGGATAAGCAGAGGTAGATTACGTGGAGATGGGTACTGTGGCTTTTCTATTGAAACAGCTGAGAGTTGGAAAATGTACTTATCCACTCGGTGGATAAGGAACTGGCTGGATGGCCGCACTCAAAGGGTTGTGGTTAATGGGTCAATGTCCACGTGGCGGCCAGTGACGAGTGGTGTCCCGCAAGGGTCAGTACTGGGACCAGTGCTATTTAACATCTTTGTTGGAGACATGGACAGTGGGATTGAGTGCACCCTCAGCAAGTTTGCCGATGACACCAAGCTCGGTGGCGCGGTTGACACACTGGAGGGAAGGGATGCCATCCAGAGGGACCTGGACAGGCTTGAGAGGTGGGCTAATGCAAATGGCATGAAGTTCAACCAAGCCAAGTGCAGAGTCCTACACCTGGGACGTGGCAATCCCAGGCATAAATACAGGCTGGGCAGAGAATGGCTGGAGAGCAGCCCTGAGGAGAAGGACTTGGGAGTGCTCATGGATGAGAAGCTCAACATGAGCCGGCAGTGCGCGCTGGCAGCCCAGAAAGCCAACCGTATCCTGGGTTGCATCAAAAGAAGCGTGGCCAGCAGGGCACGGGAGGTGATTCTCCCCCTCTACTCTGCGCTTGTGAGACCCCACCTGGAGTACTGTGTCCAGCTCTGGAGTCCTCAACATAGAAAGGACATGGAACTGTTGGAACAGGTCCAGCGAAGGGCCACTAAGATGATTAGAGGGATGGAGCACCTCTCCTATGAGGACAGGCTGAGAGAGCTGGGGCTGTTCAGCCTGGAGAAGAGAAGGCTCCGGGGAGACCTGATAGCAGCCTTTCAGTATCTGAAGGGAGCCTACAGGAGAGCTGGAGAGGGACTCTTTGTCAGGAAGTCTAGTGATAGGACAAGGGGTAATGGTTTTAAATTGGAAGAGGGGAGATTTAGATTAGATATTAGGAAGAAGTTCTTTACTGTGAGGGTGGTGAGGCACTGGAACAGGTTGCCCAGGGAAGTTGTGGAGGCCCCATCCCTGGAAGTGTTTAAGGCCAGGCTGGATGGGGCTTTGAGCAACCTGCTCTAGTGAGAGGTGTCCCTGCCCATGGCAGGGGGGTTGGAACTTGATGATCTTTAAGGTCCCTTCGAACTCTAACCATTCTATGATTCTATGTAAATCACATTACTGTGCATGATTTGTGCATTTTGTTGAACTACTAGAAAGAAGGTATGGAGCCATAGAAAACAATACCTTTTCCATCTTTTACTACATCCTTTACCTACCTTTCTGCAAAATCTCAGGTTTCTTAACATTACAAATTTATCTTTGCTAAAGTTATTGTCTGCTCACTCAGGGAACTTGCAGCAAACGTGTTACCTTAGAAGTAACTGCCCTACTGTTTAATCTAGAACTGGCTAGCTACTTGATTGAAATTTGAATAGTCTCAAATAAGGAAATACGAGGGAGAAAGGAGGAAGGAGCTGCTTATTTCTCAGTACAGCTGTTCCATGTTCCAGTGTCTTGCACTAGATTACATGGTAGTTTTCAGTGTTTTTAAAAAAATCACGGTTGGCAATCCACCTGAGAAAGCAAGAAAAGCTTGTTTGTGGAAAGACGTGTGAAAATGTTGAAATTCTGCTACAATGTAGGTGTTTGAAGCATCTTGTGTGTGTGTGGTTTTGTTTTGTTATCTTTTGATCATTTCAGTTTCTTTTCTGTAAATTTTACAGCTTGGATTCCTAATAATTTCCAGTGTTGTGGCTTCATTTTTTTGAAGGTAGAAGACAGTTTAAGGAATACACTGATTCAGTGAGATGGCTCACTGTTTTATAATACGGATCTAGAGTGCAATAGTATTAGTCAGCTTTGCATAAATGTTTTCAAAAGTATTTTTAAAGAAAAGCAGATCAATTAAACGTTTGCTTCACTTGAGGTTGTTGATACATCTGCTCCTTTTCAATGTGAAATTTTAAACAGTACTGCAGCCCAGTAGATCTTTAAGCATGTGTGTTGTGGTGACTAAGAACTGCTGAAAGAGTTATATTTCAGTTAATACTTGATTTCTTTTGAAGTAATAGGTAAAGTAAAGCCCTTTTTTTCCCTTTTGTTTTGAGTTTTTCTTTTTAAACGCTTCCCTTAGAATTTCAGATCAAGTACAACTATCACTTTTTGACTTTTTAGGATCTGTAAGTTCTACCTCAGAAGTACATTCACCACCAAATATAGGATTAAGGCGTAGTGGACAAATTGAAGGTGTGCGTCAAATGCATAGCAATGCACCAAGAAGTGAAATAGCCACTGAGCGGGACCTTGTGGCTTGGAGTCGAAGGGTTGTAGTGCCTGAACTGTCTTCCGGTGTGGCCAGGTAAACATAGGCCAAATTTGTAGTGAATTTTTATTTGGTGAACTTAAGTTGAACAGTTTTGGAATTCGCATTGTCATGGAACTATTTGTGCGGTATTTACCTGTTCTGAGGTCTCATATTTTGTATAAAATGAGTTTCAGGTTGAAATCGGTTGTTTGCATATCACTTGTAAAATCTTGAAATTATAGAAGTCCTGTGAATAAGAATTGACCATTTAGCAAATGACAGAGTAATTGAACTTGTATATGCAATGGGATCTAGCTGCCTCAGTGTTTTCTGACTTGTACAGTATGTTTTAACTCCATTTGTTCCTGCCATTATATGGTATTTTACGGCTGGGACACTGACCTAATCCATTAGGTGCCTGAGGTGAGTTTTGATTTCCAAACTGGAACTTTATTTCATCCAGTAATTAACTCTTGTGATGAATACTAATGTCAATAAGTCAAAAACCCCTACTAGCCATAATCAAACATAAATTGCTCTAGCTTTTCGAAATAAAATTGAAATCTGGTTTTGTTCAGAAAGGGTAACTTTGAAGCCATATTCTCACTGTAAAGAGGGAACTACTGTTTAAAGAATGTTATAAATCTTGAAAATCCTTGATTTGGAGTAGATCCTCTGAGTTTTGCTTTAAAGTTAACGTGTCGGTTTTTCTTTTCTCAGTAGGCAGGAAGAATGGAGAACAGCAAAGGGAGAAGAAGAAGTAAGGGTGTATCGGTCAGAAGAGAAAAGAAAACATGTAACAAGTCACGTTCAAAGAGAAAACAAAATACCTGCTTTCTCTAAGGTAAACAGTCACTTGTACCTTATTGCAGTAGGAAATATAAAATTTAACTCACATGTCTTAGGCCACATAAATTTACATATCTCTTCTCAGTTTTAAATTTAAAAAACAGGGGTACAGGAATTTGTTTACCTCCCCAGAATGAGGAAGCCTGTGTCTACTGGTGTTTCACCGTGTTTTGAATAAGCAACTGGGATTGCTTTTAGAGCCCCCTAAGTGAATCTGGTGTTAGGGACATGATTTGCCGTAGGGAGTCTGTCACTATTAATCAATACACCCTGTTTCTGTTGTCTGCTGTTTAATACACTGTTCTGTGGAAAGGTTTGATTAAAACTCAGGTCTTACTTCTTAACCTTAATGCATTTAAGTAAATCCAAATACAGAATTGGTTTTTTTCTCATGGTACCCTAATAATAATAATATTGTGGGGGTTTTTATGGAGTATTTCGAAGTCTTGTTTTTTGCTAGGGCTGGAGTGCATTTTTCTGAAAAGAGGAAAACAGGATAGGTGAAATAGAAGGGAATGGGTTATAGTAAAAAAGAAATTGTAATAACTGACTTGATGTTTTCATATAACTTGCCAAAAAAACTTAATCTTATGCCATTAAGTTGGTAAAAAAATGTGAAGGATGTATATTCTATATCTACGTTTTGTTTGCTAGAAATCAGTTTCATCTCTGTATCTCACATGCTTTTCTACCTAAATAACCAACTATATTTTGTATTAAAGTGAATTTTAAGCAACTGTAAAGGAGAACCCATGATTTGGGTTTTGTAGTATGCTTGTTCTAGATGAGATTTGACGCTTAATCAAAAGCTTAGTGAAATACAGGCCTTCAAGAACGTCTGCAAATTGTCCATTGAAAAGTAAAAATAGCTTATGGGGGGTTCCAGGTGGAAAAATGAGAAATGAAATGTTAAGAACAAGTATATGCTTTATCAGAGTACTATACTTAATGTCTGTGCTGTTTATTATTCAGCTGGGGAGGAAAGGATGTTTAATCTGCGGTAAAAAAAAAAAGTAAATTTAAGATGGGCAAGTTTCTACTTGACATTAAATTTGAGTGTTGTTTTGCTTCTTTTTAATACTCAAGGTAAAGCTTTCAAAAGAAGTGAGATGAACACTCCCCCACTCCCAAACAGTCCCCTAATAATTTTAAATTTCTTCACTTATTAAATTTTTCTTCATTTTCTTCTTTTCTCTTTCTTGTATTAAAATTGTGTGCATTGCTGTCCTAAGATATGGGACCAATAATTTCAATGCTGCAGTCACAAACATTAAGTATATTTGCTCAAGATAGAGCAAACAAATACTTTTCCAGTATATCTCCAGTTTTTGTACATAGAGGGAGGAAGCTCTATGCCACTTACGGTTTTGGAGGTGGTCATGGCAGGGCTCATTAATGAAGTAGCAAGACATCAGAAGTCTTGGTAACTCCTGTTTTTCTCTTGGAAATAATAGAATATGAGCCTCAGAAAATTTAGATTTTAACAGTTCTTGTCTTGAGGGGATGTATTCTGGTGCTGAATTACAGACTTTCGTGTAGTTTAATTAAACTATTGCACTGCTCAAGGGTTTCTTTTTTTTTTTTCCTGCAGCTACAGCCTAGTCAAAAGATCCTTCCTGATAATGTGAATTCCTACCAACTTACCCTTAAATTTCTAATTGGGTTACCATTTTCCTAAGATATCACTAGGACATAAAAATAGCAGAGTAGACTAGTTGGCCTGGCATTTTGGTTTCAGCAATTACTTTTATTACATCTTTGCTTCAAAGAAACTTAATATGGATGGTTTTGAAAACCTTTTCTCAGAGGAGAAATTTTTCAGTCTCCAAAGTTAAAGGTAGCGCTGTATCCTTTTGAGACCCATATTCTCGTTGTGGGTATTTATGCCCTTAAAATCCTTCAGAGCAAAAGCTAGCTTAAGAAAACCTTTCTTTGGTTTCATATATTTACCCAGAGAAGAATGTGCCCTCCATTTATCTCCATCCCTAGAGGGTCTGTGGTCTGGATTCTGATGCCCAGATTGTGAGGAAGAGAGAACTTGGAAAGTCCTTTAGTCACTTCCCACCTTTGTCCTGAGGAAATACAGCAAGAACAGTCATATTCTCTCCACTTGAGTATGCCAGTAAACTTTCCATATAGACATTATTGCTGAATTCAGTAATGCTTTCAGAACATTTAAATAAATCCCTCTTAAACCCTACAGGACACTTTTTAGTGGCATCTCAGGACAAAAAAACCTCGTATTCTTCCATAGTTTATTATTCCTTAAATGTATCTCTTTTTGAAGGACTTGGATTGTTGAGAAATACACTAATTCAAATCAAACACTATCTTCTGGTAATCTACAGACCTAAGAATGACAGCATCAAGAATTCTAGGGAGTGTGTCATTCTACGGTACTGTCAGCTGGTCTGGGAGCAGAGTAAACAGGCTTGTATTAAAACGTTGTCCTCGTATGCAAATTCAGTTGTATTCATACCAGTAGGAAATACTGAGTTTTAGAGCAACTGTTGAAATTTAGCAGTTCTATTCATGTAATAATAGTGAAATAATATTTTCTTCTGTTCCCTTCTCACTGAAAGGAGTCAAAAATGCAAAAGTAAAATGAAAAGGGAGGGCAGGAACAAATGTTAGCATTTTGGATTACAAGCTTACAACCCATAAGGGTATGGGTTAGTAAGGAAGAACATAAAGAAGCTGTAATTACTTTTTGAGGTGATTCTAAAATTCTAATTTTTAGTCCAGGGTCATTGTAGGGTGTGTTAAAAGTAGTACAGAACTATCACTTAGTTGTTGTTGTTTAACAATATCTGCAACATAGATGGACGTCACGTAAGCATTCTGATATTTAAAGTTAGAAAAGCCATGCTTCTTTGACACAAGTCATACTGAAAAGTGTTTGTACGTGATTACTTGAGGTGCTAATGGAGTTGGGTGGGAGAAACTAAAAGCTTGGGTATTTTGACCTGAGTAGTATTTAGTATCACTGATCTGTGTATTGTATAAAGAATGCAGTTTGACTTTCAAAGTCATTGGTGAGGAATAAAATTTTCTCTGGTTACTATTAAAGAAAAACACTAAAAAAACCCCAAAACAAACAAACAAAAACCCCAAAATGTTAATGACAGGACAGAATACGTCATTGGATTTTTTTCCATTTTCAAAGTGGAACTGTATTTCAACCTTTTGGTTTTTGGGAGCACGCCAAAGATGAGAAGTGAGATAAATAGCATGCTTAGGTAAATGTTCCCAGTCCAAGCAATTAGAGTGTTAGTTTATTTAACCACTGGGATTACAGAGCACCTTAATAAATATTAAAGAGTATGAAATTTCTGTACACTACAGGGTTGGTGTGGTATGTGTCCTAGTAAAAAAAATGACAAAAATGGAAATACTTCTATTTACCATTAAGTGGAAATTATAAGCAGAAATTTCAAAGAATTAAGATTGAAGATTGTTATGGGTGGACAAAAGTAAGCATAGGCCTCTTGTGACAGGTGCAAATGACTGTATTGTAAACTAGCAGAAACCAGTGAGGAGAAATATGTTTGGTGTTTTGCTGAAGGTAGCTTAGTTGTGTTCCTCAAAAGTAGTAACTTTTCCAACTAAAATGTTGTTTAAACCCTACTTCCAGGTAAACCAGCAAGATGTTAAGAGAGAAAGAATCTAAAACCTGAGAGACTAGCACTTAGTGCTTGGTGTCTGTTATCGTCACTGCTTTTGGAACAGTTCTTACTAATTTCTTACACGCATGTGACGTGGTAAGGATGAAAACTAAGTAATGACAAGCATTAGTCCAGACTTGAAAAGAATATGGAAGGGTGCTTTTTAGCCAAAGAGAAAATGACAGGACAAGAGGCAGTGGGTGCAAACTGCCAAAACAAAGGAGATTTTGCCTGAACGTAAGGAGGTGTTTCACTCTGACTGAGCACTGGCACAGGCTGTTCAGAAAGGCTGTGGAGTTTCCAACTTTGGAGATACTCAGAAGTTGTCTGGACGTGGTCCTGGGCAACTGGCTCTAGGTGGCCCTGCTTGAGCAGGGGGGTTGGACAAGCAGTGCCAGTGCTCTGCCACCCTCAAAGTGAAGAAGTTCCTCCTCATGTTTACATGGAATTTCCTGTGTTCCAGTTTTGCCTGTTGCCACTTGTCCTGTCGCTGGGCGCCACTGAAAAGAGTCTGGCCCCATCCTCTTGACACCCGCCCTTTGGATATTGATAAGCATTGATGAGATCCCCTCTCAGTCTTCTCATCTCCAGGCTAAACAGACCCAGGTCTCCCAGCCTTTCCTCATAAGAAAGACACTCTAGTCCCCTGATATCTTCATAGCCCTCTGCTGGAGGCTCTCCGGTAGTTCCTTGTCTTTCTTGAACTGAAGAGTTCAAATTAGTGTTGAGAATCCAATTTCAAGCTCTTTCTTTAGGATATATATTGGAGGGCTGGGAGTGGGGGTAAAAAAAACATCAGCTGTGTTTTCTCAGTCATTGTTGAAAATGTTGGTGGTAGATTCCATTTTGTCAGAAAAAGCTTGTAATGCGTTATCTTTTTAGTCAAACTTTCACACCCAACCCTTCCCCCAAATAAATAAAGATTTACCTGACCTGCAGCTTCTCATCAGATTTCAGCAAAGCTGTCTCAAATGGGACTGATGTTAAAATATGTCCCTTCCAACTTGAATCATTCTGTTACTTATGGGTAACTACTTGTGGGGGTTTTTGTTGTGTGTTTTTTTTTTATTTTCTCCATTCTTGTTTTGGCATTACGTCTCTCCTAAAGCAGTGTGTTACACTTTGTCATTACTGTGGCCCAATATCTATATGGTGGTGTTACTTGCTTCCATGAAGGAATGATTTTGAGGGGGAAATTGGAAGGGGGGGGATTTTTTCCTTGAGCTTTGAACTGCCAAAAGTAGAGAGCTCTTCATTAAACCAGAGAGTAATGCAAAGCGCTTTAGTTTTCCAAAGGTCTGTAGTTCTAGTGTAAGTAGGAAAAAGCTGTATTTATAACAACCATTTGAGAAATCTCACCTCTGAGGAGAAATGGGGATGTAAATTTGTAAGGGTTCTATAGAGAAGACACGAGCATTGCAGTCAGGCTGCTGTAACATAGCTTCTGCAAAATTCATCCTTGTTATTGTTGAAGATATTTCACTACTTTGTTTCATTGGGCTTATGTGATTCACAGAATCATAGAATGGTTTAGTTTGGAAGGGACCTTAAAGATCGTCTAGTTCCAACCCCCCTGCCATGGGGCAGGATACCTACTACTAGACCAGATTGCTCAAAGCCTCATCCAGCCTGGCCATGAACACTTCCAGGGATGGGGCCTTCGCAACTTCCCTGGACAATTTTTTTATCCATTTCCATTCTTTTTTTTCTAAAAAAAAAAAATGAAGTCGCAATTCAGTAGCAGAAGCAAGTTGTTGTAACGCTGGCTTTTGTGACAGCAGTGATTCAGCAGTGAATCTTGAGAGCTTGATGAGAAGTGAGCAGCCCCAGAAGGCTGAGGGATAGAAGACTGTGTGATGGGCTCAGCCACTGGTCCTAGGGATGTCCCGGAGCTGTTCTGGGTCAGGCCAGCAGCTGGAGGAGATATGGTATGTGCTGCCAGTTTAGATCCAGAAGAAGGAACGCCCCAGGTCTCAAAAGTCTTGTGCAGTGTTAAAATGCTGATTGCTGAGTAGTCCCGTTGCAAACGTCTCTGGTAGCTGTGCTGTCAATGGTAGCTTCCCCAATTTGAATTCACTGGGCAGAACAATAGGAACGCAGTTCTTACGGAGCAGTTTGTGTTGGTCCTATGTGCTTTGGTGAAAACTGTGATGCAGTTGTATGGATCAGTGTGCTGGCCTGCCCTACTGAACTGTTGCAGTCGTGCCTGAAAAAGGTGTGTGTCTTCTAGTAGGGAGGGTAGGAGAAAAGCTCTAGCTACCAGAGTTCTGCATTTTAAGGAAAATTATTGTGGCTAAGGAAAACCAAATCTTAGCAGCTGCTGTTTAGCCAAGTTATAGTTTTCACCAGAAAGCGTTTTGATTATTTTTTTTTGTCAATGAGAAAATTTAACCTCGTGAACCAGCTTTCATCATACATGACAAGAAAGACCTTCTCTTTCCTACGAAAGAAAAAAATTAAAGAGGAATAGGTACCAGCAGTCTGCCCTACTAGAAGGCTCTGACAATATTAGTACCTTTCTGTGCTTTGCTCCAGTTCTGTTTTCTTCATCTCTGAGCCTGTTTTTTCAACCATATCAGATGAGATATCTGAGGTTTCCTTTATGGAAGAAAGAGAGTACTGGGGATGTGTATTTTCTTTTGTGGCATCTAGGAATGTGTCCAGAAACTATTTCATTGGGTCTGAGCTAGGCTGAAGTTCAAATATCCATGCCAAAAAAAATTAGCACAAAACTCTTGAAATTGAGATTGTAGCTCTTGGGTTTTTTTGCTGAGGATTGCGGACTAATACAAGATTACACACTTTGTGTTGGGAACAAGTGTTTGCATAGTATATGTTCTACAGGAGGAACAAAATCTCTTTTATGCTGGAGTGTGAAGTGTTTCTTAATTACAGCCTTGTTTCATTCTTCTAAGCTTCATAAGAACTCAGATTCTTTCCAACTGACTCATTCATTTGAACTCTTCCAAGCGTCATCATACCGTTTAAAGGCCTGTACTTCTTAACAGCCATCTCTGTATGCCAAGGGATGTGTTACTGTATGAGTCTCTCCAATACATCTGACCCCTCAGTTGCAAAAGAACACACTCTGGAGTTCTCCGTAAGAGTCCCTTTTCCTCTGGCCATTTTTAGTGTAAATTTGAGCTGTTACAAGCTCTTAGCAGCCTGCCAGTCGTTAACTGATATCTACCTTGTAGAGAATGAAGAGTTTTAATAATTTGAGATAAGAATTTTCTATTAGATCTGGGAAGAAATTTTAATTATTTCCAGAATACACTGAACTGCTTGGTGCTTATATTCAACTATGCATGTGGAGTGTTTCAGCAGCTCTTCAATTTTGGACTTGTGGCCTGTTTTGAATTTCGTGATGTTGAAACTTTTATCTTTTTGCTACTGCAAAAGTTGCTTCCTGGAATACTATTATTGAAGAAAATGCTATGTATTCATAAAATGTATGCTCAAAAATGATGTATTTTGACTTGCCTGTCTTTACAGAACCATTCTCACGATCATTTACTAGACACTAGTGACTCAAGAAAACAGCAAGCTAATCAGCACAACTACCGTACGAGATATGCAGTAGAAGAAACGGCAAGGCCTGCTGAAGAGTTAGAAAATGGACACAGTTCCTCGGATGTAAGATCCTTATTCATGAGCCAATCTTATATATTCCATTTCTACTCTTTAGGCTCCTGCTTCAGCTAATTAAACATTGTTTCTGTTGGAAACTCGGGTTAGGTTTTTCATTGTGTGAGTTTTTTCACCTCTTCAAAAATTGATGTTGAATTAGGTTTCATGTGCCATTCTGTGTGTTTAGTTTGACTAAAAAGTAATGGGCAATAGGGAGAAAATGCGCATTTGTTAAGGGCATTTTGCAAAGTCTATGTGTGCGATGTTAAATTGTCCCTATATTTGTGAACCTAATCAGTATGGCCCATAAGGGGAGACCTTATCACTCTCTACAACTACCTGAAAAGAGGTTATTGCGAGGTGGGGGTCAGTCTCTTCTCACAAGTAACAAGCGATAGGACAAGAGGAAATGAAATGTCCTCAAGTTGTGCTAGGGGAGGTTTAGATTAGATATTAGGAAAAACTTCTTTACCAGAAGGGTTGTCAAGCATTAGAACAGGCTGCCCAGGGAGGTGGTGGAATCACCATCCATGGAGGTATTTAAAAGATGGGTAGATGTGGTGCTGAGGGACATGGTTTAGGGGTGGTTTTGGCATAGGTTTGTGGTTGGACTCGATCTTGAAGGTCTCTTCCAACCCAAGTGATTCTATGATATGGCGTTAGTATGGTCACCAGCTCTAGGTGACCCTGCTGGAACAGGGAGGTTGGACAGTATGACGTCCCTTCCAGCCTCAACCATTCTGTGCTTCAGTAGCTACAGTGGAGAAATGTGTGATAAGAGTATATAAGGACTGTACTGGGTTTTTGTTTGATATTAATTGACAATATGTGGAAATACTACAGTAAAAAGGGCTGAAAATAATTTTCAAAAAGGTAAGCTAGCCTTCTTAAATGGAGATTGAGAAGCACTCAGGTCTCCATTGGCTGTATGTTTAAGAAAAAGTTGCTCTATATTGTGTGTCCAGGCATAGATATTTTCTTTCTTTTTTTCCTTTAGTTAAGTCCATTAAAGCAACTATGTACAATCTAAAATGCCCTTTTAACAACATAAAGCTTTTATAATGCTGTATAACACATATAAAGCCTGGAAGAGTCTTAATCATATTGTCATGTATTATAATTTTTTGAGTTCCAAAGAAAACACTTTGTTTTCTTGCCTCCTCCCCCCTTAGGAAGGGGAAGTAGTTGTTGCCAGTGGTGGAACATCAGAAGATGATGAGAGAGCATGGCACAGTGATGGCAGCTCTAGGTAAGTGACAGTACGTCTTACAGAGAAAAATCCTGCCAATGAACGATACCCAGACTTTAACTTGTATCATCTTGAATTGACAAACTAAACAGTGGATTTACTTCTACTGAAGCTGGAGTTAAGCTTCTTGCAAGACGAAATGATCTCAAGGCTTTAGGTTTACTACCATTTAAATTATAGATAGAATATAAGGTTTTAGGCACTGGTTTTAACTATTAAAATACTGTAGTTACCTAAACTGTTAACTAATCTTGTATTGGGTTACAGTATATAATCAAATGCACTCTGAGTGGTGTTTTAACTTTTGGGTTTTAATTGATTTTTTTCTTTGGCATATCATATGTAGTGACTACTCTAGTGATTATTCTGACTGGACGGCAGATGCAGGAATCAATTTGCAACCACCAAAGAAAATTCCTAAAATTAAAACAAAGAAAGCAGAAAGTAGTTCAGAGGATGAAGAAGGACCTGAAAAACAAAAGAAGCAGATTAAAAAGGAAAGGAAAAAAGGGATTGAGGAGAAGGATGGACCATCAACATCACCAAAGAAGAGGAAACCCAAAGAGAGAAAACAAAAGGTTAGATGTTCTTTGTATATTACAGGATGGTCACTCCTACTTAGAAAGAATTAGATGAATGGTCCGGTTACGTATATGACTTAATATTGTCTAATTTGAAAACACATCGTGATTTTACTTGTAATAAATGGTAATTACTGACTTCACTAAGTCAAATGATAGATTGCTTTAATAATATGCTTTCTAAATATGATACATTTCACTTAAGGAACATTTTTAATGTCCTTAACACCATCTTTTCTCAGACCAGAAACTTCCTTTCTATGGATGTGTTGAGTATTGGTGTAACATGTGCCTGTAACTTTTCAGCTGTACTGTCTCCCCACTTAATTGCAATTTCTTTTAGGTCTGCACAACCATGTCATTTTTCCCCGATGTATGATATTTGCATTATGCTTGCTTCCGTCGAGGGGGATTTCACTTGATCAGGGTTTCGGTTTTGTCTATTTGGGTTTTGTTTGCTTTCTAATACAACAATGTCATTCCAGTTGAGATGAGTACATGGCAATTTTCAGTGACTTTTGTTCTTTTCAATGTGTTGTGTTTTGTGGGGGGTTGCTTTGTTTTTAATGAAGTGTTAGATCAGAATACTTTGTTTCTTCATACTTTCTTTACAGAGACCAGAAGTGATCTATCTGGTAGATGCTAATTGCTTTCATAAGCTCATAGCTTCTATTTTTGCAGTACCCAAGCAAACCAACTGTATCATCTATCATCTAAGTAACTAAATAACTGTATTTTGTTTCTTTATAAGATTAGGAGTCCTCAGATCATTATTTCATCATTTCAGCCCTCGTTAGAAGGTAGACTGACAAAAAAAGCTGTTTTAATATGCAGATTGGCATAGTACTAGCTTTACTATGGATCTTTGGTACGATGTGCAGGATGTTAGGTGGTAGTCTTTACTCCTTGCTTAGGCTACGTTTTGTTTGTTGTACACAGTCATTGGTTTGAGTGTCAGTACTACCAGTATCTTGATATTTATACAGTCTGAAACCAGAAGAAGGTGTGACATCAGGAAAATAGATGGTGGGTTTGTTTTTTTTTAATGGTTGAAACCTCTAGTTTAGCTTTTTGTTATAAAATACAAGACTGGCTGGCAGCCTGGTATTTCGACTTAGATTAAAGCTGAACTGAGTGTTTTGGGAATCTTGCATCCGTTTTGGTCCCAGTTATCAAGATGCAGGAGGTCTTTGATTCCAGAAATATCAGACTTTAAAATTTCTGATTTTTAAAGATTGCCTGCTCCTTTCTTGAATCACAAGAAAATACTGGGCTGGAAGAAATATCAGAAAGTCATCCCTCTGGCGCTAGGAAGGATTAATTATGCCTGTCACTCCTTGCAGATGTTTGTCTTTGAAGTTTATTGTGGCAGAGATTCTACCTCCTTACTGGGCAGAGAGCTCACAGTCCTTACTGGTAGAAAGTTCTTCCAGATTCCTAAGCATGAATAAAAATGAGGGCTTTCCACTGAGGAAAGAAGTTTTGACCGTCTTTGTAGCCAGGCACAGAATCTTCGGAATTAAGAAAGGAGTAGAGAAAGAATGTCGTTCTTCTCTGTTAATGCATGGGCTGTTGAGATTTTAAACGGTGCTTACATTTCTAATTCCCTTCCACCAAAAATCAATCTAAAAATGAGCCAGTAGTGAAGAAGGGCAAGAAAGGAGCACCCAGGAAGATCAAAGGGTACAGAATTTTTTTTTTTTTCTTTGGGGGAGACACAAGGAGGCTGACTCTTGGAAGGGAGAGAGTTTAGAGGAGATATGATAAAAAAGTTTTTATAAAAAGTATGGATGACTTAGAAATGAATAAATGCAGTAAATGCAGAATTATTTCCTTCCTTATTTTGTTGCAGTGAGATGTAACACCCAGTGACACAGACATGAAGCTCCAAAAAAAGCCCTTTAACCATTCCACCCCCATCCCTTGAAAGCAAACAAAAACCCCACCCCCCAAGCACGTAATCAGGTTGTGGAACTAATTACTAGAGGATTTAGCAGAGTTTCAGAAATGATTAGACACATTCACTGGGACTAGTCTCTTCCTGATGATTAACTGAATACAGGCTTGGCTTCCAGAGGGTCTTAAACTGATGATTAATGTGTGAAGTTCTAACAAGGGAAGATTTTCTGTTTAAAGGCTGTTTCTTATTACCTTCCCATAATTCACCAATGAGCTAGACAGACTCTTCCCTGACGCAGTGCATCAGTTTTTCACAGGTCAGGCCTGCTTGAACCTCAGAATCCACAAGGTGCTTCTGTGTTAGTGATTTATTGCAACAGAGAGGTTCTGTGTTGATTTTTGCTGTTTTTGTTTGGTTTTAACTGTGTTTATGCTTTTTCTTGTGGTACCCACCAGTGCTCCAATGGTGCACTCAAAGCAGTTCTCTTCCTGGTGAAACCACATTTGGATTTGTGCAATGGAGTTAGACTTGGAGTATCCCGTTTGCAGTCTGGAGATGGAGGGTCTTCCATCAGCGGCTATATGGAGTTGATTTCTGTACAATGTACTAATTTCTATTCATGCACAAGATGCTGTCAATAATTTCAAAGCAACCTTGAACCTTTTTGTGTATGGTTACACAAAAAACCTGTTTTATCTGGCCTATTAGATACAGACACGCAGCGTACGCCTAGGACCAGCAACTGCAGTGAATTTTGTTACTTACTTATACGTGATGCGGACGTACAATCTGAAAATGTGGTTCCACAGCACATGATAGTATATGTGCCAGTAGGTGACGTGGATGTACCCAGTGCGGGTCATTTCCACGTGCTTTACCTCTGTTTACGTTCATTTATGTCTTCCTCTTCATTTTGCGAGGTTCCTTAATTGGAGGCAGCTGTATAGTTGTAGTGCCTTATGGGCCAAGGCAACTGTGTGAATTTGGTTAAAGAGAATGGCGTATTTCAGTTTCTTATTTTGGGGCATAAGACATAATTACTGGAGTGTTAATAAATTCAGTCTTTGTTAGAAGAGCACTACCACCACCTCCAAAACCAACAAACGGGGTGGGGGGGGACAGACCCAAGCTAAAAGCCCCCACTTAGTTTTTCAGATTATTAATGTCTTGGTCTTACTGTAAGCACTTAAGTAAGATTTGTCTTCACAGTGGCAATAATTTGCTTTTTACATTCAATATACTTCAGAAATGGCAGCTGGTTTTAATAAAATGCTTCCCAAAATACAAGGCTTCCTCAAATGTTAGCTTATTCATATTAATCTTCTGTGTGCATTTTTTCAGAGGCTGGCTGTAGGAGTTCTGGCAGAAAATGGTTTGACACTGGAAGAATGGCTGCCTTCAGCATGGATTACAGACACTGTTCCTCGGCGGTGCCCATTTGTGCCACAGATGGGGGATGAGGTATTGTAGTTTTTCCCTCTGTGTTCCTGATTCTTTCAACTTGTTTTTGCCTTTTTTATTTTCATCTGTGCTTTTCTCCCAGAGACTTATTATCAGAATATTTTTTGTTTTCTTCAAAACATTCTTTGATCTGTCTAAAATTTTCTTCTGTTTCCTTTAGTCTTTCCCATACTTAAAAAATGTTCTGCACAGTATTGCTTTGACTTTTTTTTCATTCCATGCTGTTGCAGTAACATTCCTTCTTGTACTATTCTCAGTGTGTTAATGTATACAAGCTGTGTGAGATGCTTGATCTAGTGAAACTAGTCCATAGCTGTAGAGCAACTTGTATGCTAAAGAATAGGTAAGAAATCATACGCGTACTTAAGTTGTTTGGAAAAACCTCAGTTCAAGACTTGAAGTAAAAAAGCAGGAATTAAACCTCTGGGTGGAGGGGTGGGGTGTTTTTTTGTTTGTTTTTTAATTCATTTGTTCTGAAGAAAAACTGATACTGTCCTTTCCAGTTGTGTTTCTGATATCAGAAAACATCTTCCGGTCTTTTAAAACAGAACACCACAAGAGAAGTGTTGTATGTATGTATTTTATATGAACTAGACTTTAAACACTTTGTAAACGTGGCCCAGATGTCTCAAAATACAGTAGCAAGAGGACACCCACCAGTTTCTACTTTGGAATATATAACATGAACACTACAGTGTATGAATAAGTTTCATCAGATAAAAGGCAGTCTTGAGAACCAGAGTCTCTGCATGTTTCCTAAAATCCTCTCTGGTTAAAGTAAGAGGAAATAGCTGGCTTATGCTGTAATGTGCAGTCTGTCGGCTCTTCGGGGAGTGACGAGTTTCTGAGGTAATAAACGGAGTTCTTGTATAGCTCGCACCCTCAGAGTGCTGTTGGAGAAATACTTGACATGGTGTCAAAGTTGATTAACTTCGGTTCTGAGCTAGAGCTGTTTGTAGGTGCCACCTTAGAAACGGATTCGGGAGCAGAGTTGCATGTGCAAGCAATTTTGTTTTCACTGGATCACTTCACTGATGCAGTTCACAGCACAGCTATGCAAAAAATACGTTGGCATTGCTAGTGAGGGAGGGAGGGAGCACTTCAAGTTGAGAATTGCAACTGGAGAAAATGCTTATGTATTTATACCCTCTAGCAAGCATGTTTTGGAGACTGTGCTGTTCAAAAGATCAAGTCCAAATAAATATATTTGGTGCCTGATACCATCTGGGCACAGTGAAGCAGCCAAAGATTCATCTGCACCATGTTATTCAGGAGACTAACATCGTATCAGTTCAGTAAGATAAACTGGTGTGTTTGCTTTGGCACCTGCTGAATAGTATGTGCAGTGTGTACTAGGAACATCTAAGCAGACTGCATCCTTTTGCTGAAAAATGCTTTATATTGGTGAACAGGAAATTTCCTGTCCTGTGCCTAGAAAGAAGGAGTAGTTGCACCAATAGAGAGTATGTTTGTTATCACGCTGCTCTGTCTAAAATTCCATCTCTGATACTTGCTCTTCCCAGATTTGCTTAAGATGTGAAAAGAAGCTATTCATCTAAAAAGTTACTTTTGAGATGCACAGAAATAAAAGATTGGTTTAGTGAGAGAAATATGATGAGAAAGGTCTCGTGTGGCCTTCAAACATTTTGGTGGACAGTCAGTATGTTTTATAACATTTGGGCAGAGAGATGTTTCACATTCGTTCTTACAGCTGTACAAACAAGTCAGAAAAAACAGTAGTGCTATATTTAGTTATACTCAGTGTGTAAGAATAGCACATACCATCCCTTTTTCCTTTCTGAATACTGCCGTTTACAGACCTTTGTAATGTGTCATGAGGAACAGTGGAAACATGCCAGAGAAATGGGACTGCAGTTTCCCTGTGTGATTATTGAAATAAAATGCAGATTCGTTGGAGTATTCTGCCATTAACACGATAAAGAACAGTTTTGTCTGGGTACCACAATAAGCATGCAGAAGCAGGAGTTCATCAAGACTGAAAATATGATTTCCTGGAAAAAGGCATAAATTCTTTATTCCACTGATATCTTTCTGCTGTGTTCTTCTGACAGAAGATGCAATGCTTAGAGCCATTTACAAAATTAAAAAGTTTTGCTTCTATAAACAGTGGGTTGAGTTTATGTAGAAGTTTAGCAGAAACAGTAAGTGTAGGAGGAACTGTTTGTAGCCTGTGCCACTAAATGAATTCTTTTTTTTGGTTCGATTCATTGGAAAGTACGGGAAACAATTGTCACAATGTTGAAAGTGTAATTTCAATTGGCATTATTTTAGATCTGTGTCTCAGTAGCCTCTGTTGCTTTTCCTGACAGTGCATAAGGAGATTCTCACTGCTTTCATGCCTTCTGTAACTACTGTGCGTTTTTCCCTATGAAGATACTGTGCGTGTCAAATACTCTGAAAAACAAGAGTTTAAAAAGAAATTGTGGTGCCGAGTCCTTCTCCATTTAAAAAAAAAAAAAAAAAAAAAAAATTAAAAGTTGCCATGTGACATGAAGAGAGTTCAATAACAGTTGAAGTAGAAACTTGATAGATGCTTGTTTATAGTGTTTTATGATACAGTAGTTTTGGAGAGCATGAGGAAATACAAATGTTAGTGTGTTTATTTGTATAAATGTATTTTTAAAGTTACTGAGGGCTTTTCACTCTGCTTTTTTTTCTTTTCTATTAGACCTTCACATTTAAGCTATTGTTCTCTCATCTTACTTGATGGAAATCCCATGTTTGTGGCTTAGGGCATTTCTGCAGGATTTTTTAATTTGGAGTGCATCGTACCTGGAATACAGCAGTTTGTCAGATATTTGCTCTAATGAGTTTGAGGAACCTATGTTTCACATTTCAGATAGATTCCTTAAATATATAAGGTTTTGAGTTTACTAATTCATTACAGTGGTGGTTTATAACATGTGGAATCATATACAACGGGATCAAAGTAAAATGAATAGACTCTGGATGTCTGAACCATAGAAATTTATGGTGGGAAGGATTTGAAAACTTCTAATAAGCACTTTAATAAGTCTGTTATCAGGTTGTTCACATATTCGTTAGGTTGGTTGTTTGGTGGTATGGAAGTGAACACCAAAATCTTAATGAGAACAATAACAAACAGATGAATTTTTCCTTCTAGAACATATTTCTTATTCAAAAAAGATACGACTAGCCAGATAGTGATTTTAATGATGTGATTGTCATCTTAGGGCTGTCCTATAGTGATGAATAACTGGGTGGATTGGTGGAATTCACGTTACTGTCATTGAATTGTCCTATAGAGTGATGATGAATAGATAGTTTTGTTATTGATTTCATTTTGGTCTCACCTGCCTAATTTAGGATATTTTGTTGATAGGAAAAATGATGTTTTAAATCTTTCCTGCTCTTGCTGTAAATGTTCCTGTTATACCTGCTTTAGTTGTCTGCTATGTAGTTTTTTGAGAACCTGCGGAAAACACAGTGGAAAAAAGCTGATAATAATAGAAAGTGCACACATTGTATGGCAGTGGTATGCTAGCGTTTCAACTCCTCGAAATCTTTGTTAGATCACTGTCACACTTCACTTTTAGGTCTACTATTTCCGACAAGGACATGAAGCTTATGTTGTAATGGCTAAGAAGAACAAAATATATAGTATTAATCCCAAGAAACAACCGTGGCATAAAATGGAATTACGGGTATGACTTCTTTTTTGTTTTTATTCATATCTTAATATTTAAAAAGTTTGGAAACTACCTGAAAGAAGATTCTTGATACAGCTATTTCTAATGTTGTGCTTTTAACTTTTTTCCCTTATCTTAATATATTAACTTAAATGTTGAAATTGGACCTTAAACTGTACTTCTTTTTGCATCTGGTTGATGAGGTAGTTAAACTTTATAGCAAAATATTTTTCAGACAGGTTATACTGTGAAATAATAGCTTGTTTTGAAAGTCAAAATTTCATATACTTGATTTTGACGTGTTCTGGCAGAAATGTGGTCTTGTCAGTATACTCATACGTACTATGTTTCAAAAAGTTGTTATGGTCATTGTAACTTCAGTGGTGATACAAAACATTTTGGTTATTCCAGGAACAAGAGCTGATGAAAATAGTTGGGATTAAGTATGAAGTGGGATTGCCTACTCTCTGCTGTCTTAAACTAGCGTTTCTTGACCCTGATACGGGTAAACTAACCGGAGGATCATTCACCATGAAGTAAGGAAAGGAGTCTTATAGTCAAATGGGGGGCTTTCTTGGGGGAGGACTGGGGGTGAGGTTGAAAGTTAAGATACCATTAATGTCATGACTTGAGAAGTGTTGAATTCAAAGTGTTAAATTTTTATCTAAGTGCTTTACTGTATGCTTTTGCTGTTTTATCACTTAATAGTTTTGTGTTCTGTTGTAATTAGGTACCACGATATGCCAGATGTGATAGATTTCCTTGTTTTGAGGCAGCAGTTTGATGATGCAAAACATAGGCGATGGAATATAGGTGAGTTGTGGGGAATTTTTTGGGGGATGTCTATGTTTGTTTTTCTAAGTGTCTGCCTATTTTCATGATAACTTATCAAAAAGTAGGTTATGGTAAATAAATCCTAATACTGTGCTGAAATCAGAGAATGAGCTCTGTCTATATTTGGATGCAAAGTCCTGCTTTGTCCTTGACTGAAGCTACAGCAAGCAAACAAAATACTGAAGTTGATCTGTGAAAGAAAGTGGAAAGAAAATCTCAGCTGTGTGTTTGCAGAGAGTAGTTAAGAATACTTTTTAAAAACATGGTGTTTCGTGGTAACTGATAAGTTACTCTGTAGCCTATTACATTGCTTATCTTGTGGGGTTTTTTTATTACTTGAGGCCCTCTTACAGCTGAATTGCTACTAGATTCTTTCCCTCCCCCCCATTTCTGGAATTTCTGCTGGAAATATGGAAACACCTTCTCCACCCTTTGAAATTTATGTTCTCTAGATTGTACAAGGAGAATGTCCTTCGAATCTCTTTAGCCTTGTTTGAATTCCTTTGTAAACCCCGTATGGTTTAGCTTCATGGAAGTGTATATCATTACAATTGGCTGCTGCGTGATGTGGGAATGTTTTTGATTGGTTTTACTTTGCCTGTGCTTTGCTTAGTTATTTCGAAGGGTTGGATACTGGAGAATGTTCACGAGGGCCAGGTCCTCCAGTCAGATCTATTTCCCAGTAGTCTTTTCCAGATGATAACAAAGATCACCTTTCAACAATGAAATTCACTAGGGGGACAAAATAATCCTCTCAGGTGTTGGGGGTTTTTTCAGGAGGTCAGGAAGTACATATGTTCTCATACAATAGGAATGGCCTTAGATTATCCCTGAAACAGAGTTGGAGGCGGCAGTATCACCGTTACAGTATCTCGGTATATTCTGTCAAGTGGCATGCTCTGGAAAGTGAAATATTGATAGCCACCGCCTTTGCTTTCTTCTTGTTTTTCTTTTAAAGCAGGTTTCAATGTTAAACAGATATTCTGTAAAGTAGTAGCAATTACTGTGCCAACTCAGTTCCTGTGGTTCTTCCATTCAGGAGCTGTGGCTAGCACATACACAGCTGACTTGCCAGCATTTCTTGCCACTTCAGGCAAAGCGTTGTACAAGAGAATGAAGGATTTTAATGCAAGAACATGATGGCGTATCTGATTCCCTGTGTAGAAACGACTGATACTACATATATGCTGCCTCCTTAGTCTGTATTTGCTGGTTTCAAACTGCTGTCCCCTCCTGAGTTCATTGTAACTAAGTAACCTGAAGAAGCAGCACAGCTGGATGTTAAAAGCTCCTTTTTGGGGTTTTTTTGTTTTTTGGGGGTTTTATTTTTTTAATTCGTACCTACCTGACTTTTCTGCCAGGAAAGATTAATTGATCTCCTGCCCTTTGATGTACATCATGATATCCTTGCTTAGGACGTGTGTCTTAGCAGTAGATGTATAAATTACATGATGCTGTATTAATGAGTTCCATATCATCTCCTACTCTACATTATGTTGTCCAAAAAGGCATTTAGTCTTCTATTCTGTAGGGAATTTGGTGAAGACCCTAGGCTTCTGATTCAATAGGAAGAGTAAGCCTTGATTTCTTTAAAGATCATTTCAGCTTAAAGATCCCTTAAGAGACAAGATAGGTCAACATCTACTAACATGTCACCAAGCTTTTCTCTTTCTGGATGGTTATGGGTCTGTGGTCTTGTCCTCCTCTGCCATGCTGTACGTGTTTTCCCACGAGATGGTGGCAGCAGTAGAACAGTGACTGCCATTCCTTGTATGTGAACAGCCTGGCCAGGAGACATCTGCCAGCTGTCCTGATAGAAACCCAAGAGTAGAGGAGGGACTTTGAAATGTTACCCTTGCTGCTCTTAAGCACTATGAGCACAGGTAGTATCTCTTTCCTGGGCTGGCAGCTGTATTTCTATAAACTTGCAGTGTGGAAACAATTGGAGCTACACAAAAAGTACTGGAAGCGCCAGAACCTTTTGTCAAGCCTTCGATGTAAATAATGTGAATTTCAGGCCAGTGCTGTCTAAAGCCAGCTTGTAACAAGCGTGTGTTAGAGTTCGTTCCTGGGTTCCTCTTTTGGGGTGGTATAAATAGTGGTAAAACAGCCTCCTTTAAAGCCATGTGAGATGATAAAGCAGAGACAACAAAGACACTGCTGTAGAAGTGCTGCAGCTCCTCCAGGAGCCCTCTGGAGCTACCCTGCTCTCTGCGTTGACGCTTTGGATATTTTACTGGTGCATGCTTACATACTTGGAACAAATCATGCACCGTTCTGTTGCAGTGTGGAACACGATATAAAAATGTTCCTTGAAAGTAGGTCATATTTTCTACCAGGATAAGGAGAAATGCCTTAAAACTGCACGTGAAGCTGTTCCTGTGGATTCAACCACATTAATCTGGAATCCCTAAGATTTATCTGACACGCTCAAGTCTTCTGAACTTTCACCATAGCTCTTCATCAACAAAATGTTTTGGGGTTTTTTCCATGTCATGCATTTGCTGGTTTGTCTTCTCAGGACTACTGTTAGTATCTTTTCTTACTCCTCTAGGGTTTCTGGCGCTTAGCATGCAGATCAATGTTTTTATAGGCTACTGTTTGGAGAGTCACTGAATATTAGATGTTCTGACTCTGCTTTAAGTCATTAAAACATTGATCTTTTGACCAATAATAATTCTTGGTGTTTTGGTGTGGGTTTTTGTGGTGCATTTTTGTTTATTTTAGGGAAGAATATTTGCTTATCTATGATTTTTTTTTAATATTAAATGTATATTAATGTATTAATCCTTTCAGAAACGGCAAACTTTAAAAGTTTGAGAAGTGGCATGTTCTTCTTCCTACTCAGATTCTATTTATTGCATTTCTTTGTCTTACTGTAGTTCAGCTATGAGATTAATACTTGGGCTAAAAGCTATTCCAGTAGCATTCCTGCAGCTTTAGCTGTATGTTTTAGGTGCACATATCTGTCTCTTACATAGCAGCCACTCTAAGTTCAACATACGTTTTATATTTTCATCAAGCTAACATTATCTCGTGATACACAGTTCTGCAAAATTATGGTAGATACTTCTAATAAGAACTTTGGTCTGCTGTCTGTGTAGATGAGGTAACACAGAGGACATTGGAAAAACAGTGATTCACGAGCTTGTTCTGTGGCCTTTTAAAAATAATGTTGTTTTCTGCTTTAGCATTCTGTCCATTGGAATGCTGTGGCTCTTTAGAACTTGGAAGTGGCTGCCAGCATACACTCCTTTAAGTGGTTTTGATCTGCTTAATGTTCAGCCCCATGACGACACTCACAGTTGTACCTACACGCTTTTCTTTGTAAAACTGATCACTAGGGAATGCCATATTGGGAGACTTTAAGAGCTCTTCAGATTAATTTATTCCTTTAAAATAAAGCATCAGCCCTTATTTACATTTTTGATCTTGCATTTCAGATATTTCTGGTATACTTGGTATCGTTACTTTCAGCGCAATGAGAACTACTAATGGAAGCTTTGTAATTGTCCTAGAATTACTTGCAATCCATTAATTATTTTTTTTAAAAAGGTGCAGTAAAGAAAGTGGAACATTTTTGAGAATACATTTACTTCCTATTAATTCAAGACAACTCCAGCAAGCATTTGAGCAGAGCATGAATGTACTGAAATAGAAAAAAACATTGCAGCAGTTGAGAAAGTGTGTATATTCAAATCCCATGAAAACAAAAATGTGCAGTTCTTGGAATCTCAGACTTAAATTACGTTTGTTCTTGTATTGAGTGAACTGAACACTGCGCTAAAAATTGTTTCTAAATTCCATGGCATGTTACAGAAAGTGTTAGAATTTATGATGGCCTGTAATACACATATTCTCATGTGTAATTTTTTTTAATAATGCTTCTGACCTTTTTTCACAGCCAGGCAAATGCTTTGCAGTAGTGAAACCATTTCAAGTCATAGTAAATTACTTTGCTAACCTTTTGAAGAGGCTTTAATAAATTTTATTCTTTTATCAGTCAGATTGCCTACGTAGTAGAGGGGATGAACCTCTGAGTTACATTTGGGTAGCTGAAAGAGCACCCAAACTGAGTAGAAGGAGCTCAGCAGTATATAAAATATTCCCCATACAAAAGTGTCACTGTTCAGTTATTTTAAGATGGTGTGTAGTGTTTAATGCAAGTAAATTTGAGTCTTAAAAGTTATAGCACTGAAATGTCTTACCTTTTATATGAAATTAAGAAATAAATTCATATATAAAGAATATGTAGATAGAGTTGGAAATCATTAATTGTTTCTTAATGCCAAATTAACTTTTATTTTGGTTTAAAAGCAGCCTTCAGAAATAATCTAATACTTTTTTTAAAACTGTGTATGCCTCACGTTTGCTTGTTGATGCTACAAGTGTTCAAAGGATTTCTTTATTTGAGATCAAGGTATCTAAAAAATGCTTTTCTTGGGAGGAGTAAGGTGCCTGGTATTGATGACATTGTTTTGTGTTCTTACCTAGGTGATCGTTTCAGGTCCGTGATAGATGATGCTTGGTGGTTTGGAACAATTGAGAGTCAGGAACCTCTTCAGCCTGATTATCCTGATAGCTTATTTCAGTGCTACAATGTCTGGTTAGCAAATTTCTCTTCAATCTTTTATTTTAATTAGTTATTTCATTTGAAGTACAGACTGAGCAACTTGCTCTCATTAAATTCAGTCATGCATCTCACTGTACCAGTCTATTATAATACTCTGTGGTATATAAATAAGTTATGTTACTAACATTAAATAATTACATTGTTGAAGCAATATTAGTAGATAATTTAAATGTGCTTATTTTTAAGCTGGGACAATGGTGATACTGAGAAGATGAGCCCTTGGGACATGGAGCTGATACCAAGTAATGGTATGGTACATTAATAATGTAATTTTCTTTAACAATGTATTTAAAGAAGAAGAAAAAAAAAAAAAGTATGGTTTTACCTAAATAACCTGTTTCTCTTGGGGAGTGGGGGGAAGGCCCAGAAACCAGTAGCATTTGAAAAACATCCTTAAATCAATCACTAACCTAAAAGGCGGACCAAGGTGAATGAACTGCGAAAAAAGCATACAGCCATTCTTAGACAAACTGTGTTGGAAATAGACAGAAATGTTACAAAAACTTGTAACAGGTGATGTGCAGTTAAAGTTAGGGAGGATTGAGAGTAAACCTGGGCTCTCAGTGAGCTTTGAGGAAACGGAGCTCTGAGACCCGTCAGCATGTGTGCAGACGTTCGGTGCGTGGAAGACACGACGTGCCCCTGTGGGGTAGGTTGATAATAGTAGGATTTGATCCCAGTCTGGCCCGGGATGTGTGGCAGATGGACATGCTGCAGAGTGGACAGTGTAGCATGGGCACTGCTCACAGACAAGAATGTAGTATTTCTTCTTTCCTCACTTAGGGTTTTTTGGAATATTTCATAGAAGTCTGGTTAAAAAACAACTAGAACCAGCATTTTTATTCCTATAATAGTGTCACTCATAACTAATTCTTAATTCTTTTACGTTGTAAATGTATTAATTCCAACTTTTCATGTCGGTTCAACCCTTCTTTTAATGGGTACCTCTTCATCATAAGTAGAATACAGAAGTTGGAGTGATAACATGGCTAAAATAATTAAAGTAGGCAGATAACTAAACCTGAACCTGACTTTTTTTTTTTGCTGTATACACAAATACTGACTTCTGTTACACCTTCCTTTAAAAAAAAAAAAAAAAAAGCACTTTGCATCATACTCTGAAAAATCTTACAAATTGTCAAAGTTGGTAGGTCCTCAGGAATGCTAGGCTGATGGCGCTCCCAGTCTGCTTCCTCAGGAGCTCTGGTTTTAGCATTTGACCTCACAAAACTGTGACAAGGTGGAACTACTACCTGGAGAATTCCAAAAACATTCCTTACCAAGAATTTTGTGTTTAAAGGGGAAAAAAACCCCAAAACACAAACTTCAACTGTGATTGATAAAGGAGTGTCTTAGTTGGTGCTAAAATAAATTCTACCATTAGCTATTTGGAAGAGCATAAATCTTGTTTCATGGAGGACTTGTACCCCAAGCTACATTGTAAGGATTTAAATAACACACAGCAATATACTGAAAGGATACTGGATGCATCCAAGATGTCTTTAAACAAATCAAGAACTATGTATTTGTTTTTGGTTAGTAAAATGATGTTATATATCTTTGAATTGCAGGTGTGTGTATTACACAAGATACAGAGACTTATGTTTTATTTAGTTTTCATGTTACATTCTAGCTGTATTTCCAGAAGAACTGGGAACTAGTGTTCCTTTAACAGATGATGAACGTAGAACACTGCTCTACAAACCTTTAGATGGAGAGTGGGGTTCCAGGACCCGAGACGAGGAGTGCGACAGAATTATTGCAGGGATAAACCAACTCATGACTCTAGGTAAATCTGCAATAATATGGGAAATGTGTTTGCGTTATATTTTTCAGACTATGTTGATGTGTACTTCTGAAATTACCAAAATGAATGTGATAAAATACACCTTTTACGTCTTCGATTAACAGGAACAAAACTTTCTCATGGAACATTTTTAAAATTTTTATGTAGTGAGTACACATATAACCTAAATTTTCTCCTGTTTTCAAAGGTAACTATTGCTTTTTGGTAGGTAACTTGACATATGTTAGGGATTTGGGTTTTACATGCTAAAATAAAGTACCTGATTTTTTTACTTTAGCTACTGGAATCTCTTGTTGGGGTTAAAATTGCAGATAGGCAGATAGGGAAAAAAATAATCTTATATACTTAGTCAGGGAAGGGATACCTATGTGTAGTTTTCCCCTTTTCTAATTCCTGTTTTCTTCCCCACACTGCATTAGTTGTGCAAAATGTTGAGGAAAAAGTAATCAATTAACTCGGGAAAAGCTGCTTGCTATTTGGTTGTAGTTACTCTTTAAAGGTGGCTTCTGAAAAGGTAGTTGTTAAAATGTTTAACACATCACTGCAACATTTGCATGATCAAAGGTGGTGTCTGAGTGGAGACCCATCAGTGAAATACAGGCAGAATCATAAGTCTTTTGTTATGTTTTGTGTTTTTTGGGGTGACAGTGGCCATAAATTAAATATATAAGTTGTCACAGATAATTATTTTTTAACTGATTTTTGAAGTACTTCAAGCAAGGTAAGACATGTATGTTTCCAAAAAGCCAGAAAACTCTTAACTGTCAAAACACTTCTGATGTCCAAATGTCCCACATTATGGCTTCTTTGGTGACATACTGCATAAGAAGCTTCGCTTTGCTTCCAAAAGAAAGGAACTATCCATTCAGTGTAGCAATCCACACTGCAGAATTACATTAAAAATACTCATGAGGAAATTAAATTTTAATTGGTTTTGTTGTGTTGTCTAAAAGTAATGGGTTTACATTTTGCATTACGTTGCATGGCATACTGCTTAGTTTGGGATTTAACTGTAACATATGTGGTGCGTATAGGTACAAAGTAGCAGTTGCTAGAACATAACGAGAGCAAGTAAACAGCTTTTAGAAGAAGAGCAGTCTGTTTAGCAAAAACATATATTCTGTTTTTAAAGACTTTGGAGAGAGGCTTAGAAGGTTTTTCTATGTTTTTATATTATGGTATTTTCCCTTGGGGGTATAAAATGTTAAAATCATGTGTTTAAGCACTCGTGATGCTTCTAAGCACAGGAAGAAAAACCCAAGTTTGTGTAGGTGCGCAGAATTAAATTGTTTAGCGTTCTTCTAGCATTATGGTGGATTGATTTTAGGAGGCTTCTTTGCTGTTAGGTGGGGACAGGAGACTGTGTTTCTATTTTATTTTGAATCTGCATTCAGTACTGTGCTGTAACTTTATAGTAAGTACTGTAACTCCTTAGTAAGAATTTAATTAATTACTTTGTTTAAAGATGGGAGGGGGCAATATAAAACCAAATGAAACAAGCCTGTGTTGTAAATAACGATACCAAGTTGCATGTCTTCGTATATGTATAATTTATACATTTAAATCTACTTTTCAAGTGTGTATATTTAGCATGCGCTTGCCACGTCTCTGAGGAGTGTGGTGCACAACAGAATGGGTAATCACTGCAATGATCGTATTTACAGCAAGCACTTTTTATATAGAATATCATAAATTGTTTGGAGTATCTGGAGTAGTTATTGTTGTTACTTTGGGGAAAGCGCTATGCATTTCAGACATGAAGAAGGAGCGTATGTTGCAGGGCTGTAAATCCTGAAACTGCTAAGGGAATTTTGTGGTATATAACTGATGATTTTTTTTTTTCGTTCTATCTAGATATTGCGTCTGCATTTGTGGCACCTGTGGACCTTCAAGCTTACCCAATGTATTGCACTGTTGTGGCATATCCCACGGACCTCAGCACCATTAAACAAAGACTGGAAAGCAGGTTTTACAGGTCAGATGCAAGTCTCAGTAACCGCTGTGAAATAGTGCCAGCCGTGGTTTTGGTAGCTCTTTTGTCTCGTAATACCCAACTAGGAGATGGGTACAAGTGTGCGCTTTCTGTTTCTCCCATCTTCTATCCTTGATCCCAGTTTCCATTTTATGAAACTTTAAAAAGGATTGGACATCTTCTTTCCAAAAATGTGTTTTAGAATTATGTGGCATTCAGATTCCTGCTTATGCAAATGACTTGTTCCATGTGAGATTCAAATTGCAGGACCAGAGACTAGGTCAGTAAAAATGACTTTTGGTGAAAAGATTAAGTTTCCACTATTTTTTTTATCTGCTTTTTAATAAGTGAAACCTTAGCAATATGTCATCTTTTTTGTCCTAATGCGCTTTAAAAAAATGAAGGAAAAATCTTGCACTATCATGTAAGAAGCTACACAGAAAGTAGCTTCTTAAATTATTTGCCTTGAAATTCCAAAGTGTTGGACAGCAATAAAAACAAGTTTTAACTTTTTGACACTATTTTGACATTTTCCTAAACAATGATTGCAATTGCTGTATTTTTTTGCACTGAACATTGCCTACGTAGGAGTATGTTCCTTTAAATTCCTTTTGTTTCCTTTGGGATATTTTTGGTTTGAAAATCAGTGTCCCACTAATACTTGCTTTGAATAAACATGGATAGCATTTTGTTTTGGACTAAATTTCAAAGTTAGTTTGTAGTACTTAGGTGTACTAACTGAAGATTGAGTTGTAAATTAAAATCACTTTTTTTTTTAATGGGGGTTTATACATTTATAATGCAATACTGTGCATTTACTGTTCCATGTTTATTGTGTGATATAAGGTAATCCAGCTTTCACTTCTGTAATGTACTGCTTTGCAACCAGAGATGGTGAGGAATTTTTGCTGGATTTTGTTTCTCTTGTCAAAAGAGTAAGCAGGTTTTTTGGGGTGTTTTTTTGTAATCAGCATACCTTCTTCAGTACATCTTTTTGTAGTAGTTTGTAGTATCGCTAAGGCCTGGCTAGGTAGTAAGCAACTGCCTTGTGTTGTGCTATCCAGTGAAATTCTGTTTTGTCTTTACTTTCTGGAGGAGAAATTGATCAGATCACTTGTGATTTTGGTAGGTTTTTATCAGGCTTACCTCAAAACCTATTTTTTTTCTCTTCTGAATGAGGGGTCTTAAGCATGCCTGTGTGTTTTTAAAAAATGCAAAACAAAACAGGAAAAATAAGATCTTTCTCAGTCACAACTGGCATTGTTCAGAATTAAGTACTGGACCCATAAACATGGTAAAATTGCATCTAAAAGCTGATGCTACACTAAATGTGTTAAATTATCCCCTGCTTCATTCCACAAAACACTTGTGCAGCGTTTCTTTTCATCATGTTTTGCTAGTATGAAAACAGAAGATTGTATATATTTGTAACTTCTGTGTTGTCAGAGTTTTTATTTGAAATAGTATGTATTTTCTCTTTTATTAGATCTTTTCTTAGATTTGGATTTTTTTCAGTTATTTTTGCTTCTGTGCATTGTTTTTCATAATGTGGCTATTCTGTAGTTATGTCATTAAATCAGAGCTATGTGAGGAATTCTGATCATTGTCTATCTGTCAGAAAAAAATGTATACTTTTAATATTTTTTTATGAGTATTTTGTTAATCCTCAGCTGTGACTTGGGAGGTGATACAGGGTGGGTTATAAGGGAATAATAAAAGTTGAAGTGTCACAGCTGAATTATCCCTTGGAGCATCAGCTCTATATTCGTAAAGCCGTTTGTATAAATTACCAACGGAACGTAAGAGCAGGAAGCCTGAGGAACCTGCCTTCTGCTGGTCACAAAGGGCAACATATCGAAGTGTGCATGTTTCCTGATTTAATATAAAAAACAAAACCAAAAAACAAATGGCATAATACATTGCAAAAAGCATATAAGGCTTTTTCTCCTGTTTCATGTACAATGTACAACGCTAGAAATTTAAGTCTGTTTCCCCCCTCCCCCCCTTCTCTCCGTTCATATGCAGGCGCCTTTCTTCATTAATGTGGGAAGTCCGGTACATAGAACATAATACTCGCACATTTAATGAACCTGGAAGTCCTATTGTCAAATCTGCCAAATTTGTCACAGATCTTCTGCTACACTTCATAAAGTGAGTTGCTTGTTGTTATTCCTGTCTCTCACCAAGGTATTTAGCCTTTTTGGATCTGAATTTTTAAGTGAGATAGTTCCGCAGCTTGACTAAGCCTGTTGTCTGCTGTTGGGACAGAAAACAATAAACCTTGCCTTGATGAAGAAGGTATAAGTTTTCAAAACAAGACGAAGCTTTATAATACATTGATTGGCATAGATTGGCATGACATTGAATTTCAAGAGACTTTCTGCCAAATTATAAAAATCTGAGTATCTTCATGGAGTGATAGATTATATTTACAGGTAAGTTAGGAGTTCTGATTTAGAGTTTGAATACTGCCTATGTTAATATAATTTGGGGCATTTAATTCTAAAATCTTTATAATGTGATTGTAAATGGTGTTGGATCTGCAAAATAAAAATTGGAGGCTTTGTAATTGACAGAAATAGTAGCTATCTTTCAGATGTTCTTTTTTATGATTGTCTATAGAAAAACTCAATGAGAAATGTTTTGGATTCCTCAGAGTCAGTTGACAAATTTGCAAACCTAAAGCTTGTAAGAAGAGTGTACTAAGTGTGTCCACTGCCTTTATCTGCTCGTATGCAGTGAAATGCTGCCATTCCCACATTGTAGAAATGGCAAGAGTTTAACAAAATTCATGACGCTTTTAGTGATTTGGTTTCCCAGTGTTAAATTGAATCTTGTTCTTTTTTATTTCATGTGTTCTTACAAAATACTAAGATAATTGCATTATGTATTTGGAAATCCGGGACTTTGTACATAAACCTTTATCTTCAGTGCCTGTGATTTCTGATATTGACTGGAGAGTGAAAAATACTTCAACTGCTTCAGATATTAAAAGTTTTAGTGAAATACACCTTTAGGAACAGAGATGTATCTAAAGGCCTTCTCTATTGCTAACTTTGTTCTTTAACATTTTGTCCTATGTGGCTTTTTTCCTGATTAATTAAGCAGCTCAGGGTTTTTCAAAGTGTGTGTTTTTAATTGGCTTAGCTAAATTAGTGCAACACATGGATATTCTTATTTAATAATGGCCTATAGCTTGTATCTATTAATATACTCATTTAAGTGAACTAGCAATGCATGTAAAGCCCAGAGTTTTAGGTTAGGGATTTTCTTTAGGGTTCTAAATGTAGGGTAGAAGGCCTAGACTGTGGAAGGCAAACCCTGTGCTTCTAACGAAAGTGAAATATCTAGATGCCTCCTGAGAATCTAAGGCTTAGTCTAAGTTACTGAAGTCTTTTAAAAAGCAGAAAATTTGGGGAGGGTGTTTGCATGAGTTTATGTGGTTTTGTTTTTGTTTAACCTTCTCCCCGAGCTGTTCTAGTGATAATCACAGTAGCCTGTATTATGGATTACAATTCCAGTCTAGAGTTGCTGAGTATTTACTCCTCCTTTTTTCTGGTGCTTTGTAGTGCTACATAGTAGAACACCTTTGGGCTTTCTTCTCTGTAGGAGTTGGCTACGTTATATAAGAACTGAAAATCAGTATTTGTTTTGCAGAATTAATTATGCAGGTTTATAGAATAACAGTGTTAGTCATTACATAAATAAACATTGTATTTCAAATGTCTGACATTGTGGGTGCTAATGTATTTAATTGCACTTTTGTACACTAAATCCACTATAGTGTTTCTTAAAAAGCTAGATGGGCCCCAGAGCCCCTTATGTGGTATAGTATTAGATTTTTCTGATGCTAATAAATTCATGGTAAAGGATTATGATTTTTAATTTTAAAACATTGACAGTGTTAAGTAGTCAGTATTTTACAGAGCATGGATAATATTTTGCAGCTTTTTGAGCAGAAGATTAGCTTTTCTTATTACTGCAGTCCTCTTAGTATTCATACAGCACTAAACACTGTATTGTTTTATTTGCGAATGGCTTCATAAATGCTTTCCTTATCCTAGACAAAATACAGTTGATTCCGTAAGTGAAGATGGAAAATAACTGTTAGTTTGTATTTCTTTTTACACAGAGACCAGAGTTGCTATGACATAATTCCATTATACAATGCGATGAAGAAGAAAGTGTTGTCTGACTCTGATGAGGTAAGTGGTTGTGTCTTAGACATTGGAATTGACAGACTGGAGAAACGGGAGCACTGTCTCTGTCCTACTGGATATGAAAGTACTGTTTTCAGTCACTGTAAGGGAGTGGGGTGTAGTTTCAGTCAGTTTAATGTTTCTTTTTGTCAGCATGGAAACTGGGTAAAAATCCAGCCACCTCCTTTAGTGCAGAGAGCTTGAATAGTTCATTGGCGAATTCAGATACTTCTTTAGACTTGTGAGAGGTTCTCAAAACTGCGAAAATGCTTCCCAGAGGGACAGGGGTAGAACTGTAAAGACTCAAATTACAAGTGAAATATAAAAGAACTCACCTACTCATGTATGCTTGTATTTTTTTAACCTTTTTATGCGACTCATTATCTTGCTCAAAGGAAGAAGAGAAAGATACAAATGTGCCAGGAACTTCCACTAGAAAAAGAAAGGTAATTTTTTTTTAATGGTTTATAGTGCTATAAATAATTAGAAATGCATTTGTAAACAAAGGATTGTAAACCTGTGAAAATGTTTTTATTATTGTGTAACCTCGGTTTTTGGAAGGTTTTGAATTTAGTGACTGAAGTGGTGTACTAGTGAGCTGTTCAATGCAGAAGTATTTCTGTCTGTGTGCTGCTGTGTGTACAAAGTCATTAATGAGAATTTATATGGTGCAGGGTGCCTAGTTTATCTGTTACGTACCAAACAATACTGTCATTTCAGGATCATCAGCCGAAGCGGCGGCTACGTAATAGAGCCCAGTCGTATGACATTCAGTCATGGAAGAAGCAATGCCAGGAGCTGCTGAATCTCATTTTTCAGTGCGAGGACTCTGAACCATTTCGACAACCGGTGGATCTCCTTGAATATCCAGTGAGTATTTTGGAATAGGAAAGCTGTTTATAATCCAGTTGTTCAGTGGGCTTTTTTTCAACTGTGACCATTTTCCAAGCTCTTTTAAGTGAAACTTCAGGCAGCTCAGTGACAGACGTTTTTGTTCAGTGCTTGGTTGTCACCTGAAAATAATGTGGTTTTGTCTTTTTAAAGTAACTTCAAAAGAAATTGTATTTCTTTGCTCTATTAAGTACTTCAGTTGCAAGATGTTTTATATTCAGAGATGCCTACGTTGTTAAGTAAATTGGAGCTTTTGCTTTTAAGATACATCTTTTCTTTTCTGGGTGAAAACCGGTCATATAAGAATGCATGTGTTTGGTTCATCAGAAGTATAAAAACTAAAAGTAGTTTTCATATCACAGTCGTCTGGGCTTGATGCAGAAGTAGTACTCACAGAAGTACTGTAGTGAAACATTAACTGTAGTAACAATGACTTCCCCAAATGTCACTTTCTGCCTGGGTGATTACACTGGAGTTCAGAGCATGAGCAGTCGTTTGGAACTACAGAATATTTTAACCCAAAAGTCTTGTTGCCTTGAATCTCTTTTAGCCTTTTAAGCTAGATCTACTTTAAATAGCAAAGCAAAGGTTTTGCATGCTTTCATTCTAGTGTATCTTAAGTTTTTCTTCAGAATATCACTCTAAGGGGATTAACTTGGGTGAAATTAATTGTCCCGGTGAGAGAAAAGAAATGCTTCTCTTTCAGAAGTTACTTGTAGGTCTGTCTTGACACTTCTGCAGCCATTGGGCACTATAAAGTTTAGGTTACTTCCGAAATTATGCTGTGGCCGACTACAAGTGGCCCGTTGTGTTTGAGATGCTCCCGTGAGTTGATAGAGCTTGCTCACTAGGCTGTGGCATGAAACACTCTGCTCGCTGGTGTCACAAATCTGTCTGATATCCAGAGGCACTCACACTGGTTCTGTGCTCTGATGGATTAAGTTAACTTGGTTAATTTTAGTATTTAAGCTTTTTGTCTTATGGATATTCTTCTCCTCCTTCCATAGCCTAGAATAAAAGTTCTGTCATAGGCTTCAACAGGGTCCTATTTAAGCCTGTGGAGTTTTCGTTATTTTAATATTACTTTCCTAAATTGTCAGGTCTCTATTTGGGAAACTGCTCGGACTTCAGCAGGGATGTGCTAAGCCTCTGATCAGGTTCAAATATTCAAACTTCATATTTTAAACTCATATGCAAAACCGGTATTTAGGTTAGTACCAAGTCTGAGCTGCTAAGCCACCCAGAGAGCTTGTAGTCACGCTTTCCTTGTCACGGTTATCTTCATGACAGTGTGTCAGTAATATAACCCTTAGGACACCAAATTTTGAGTTCTGTATTTCAGGAAATCTGTTTACAAAATAAATCTTGTATTGGTTAACTTCTGACCTTGAACCTGTCGAGTGTGTCTGTGAGTTGTTACATTGTGTATGACTAGAAAGGAGCAAAATGTCATTAGGATTATTCCATACCAATTTAAAGAGGACAATTTGGTTTAAGCAGGTTTATCAAATGCATCCTAATGAAAATGATACATTAAGCCTTGGGGGGGGAAAAAATTGTAATACATTGCTTTGCTATTTCTTAACAGGATTATAGAGATATTATTGACACTCCTATGGATTTTGCTACTGTTAGAGAAACACTGGAAGCTGGAAACTATGAGTCACCAATGGAGTTGTGTAAAGATGTGAGACTCATTTTCAGCAATTCCAAGGCCTATACACCAAGTAAAAGATCAAGGGTAAGACTTTTTCGGGGTTTGGGTTTTTTTGTTTGTTTGAAAGAATACTTACATCTGAAATACACAGGACAGGAAAAACAGAGGGGCAAGTGTAATTGATTACTTTAAAACCAAGTTTAATTTTTGATCTTCAAACATGAATATTTCTGAGAGAGTAGTATAGCTTTGTATTAAAGGAATGTATGCTGTTTAAGAGTCTAAAGTTCTGATGTTCTGCAAGTGTGTTTCAAATGTAAATATTTAAAAGTGGATCTAAAGGGAGCACTGCAGTGAAGGGAAGATCTGTAGAAACATGATTGTGGCTACAGTAGTGGAAATTAACTGATACTTTGGGGAAGAAACTAGATTTCCAAAACACGCCCAGAGATCTCCACTTCGGAGATTGCTCCAGATTGAAATATCCAGGTATAGAGGGTAGAGAATAATGACATTAAATGCTATTCACCAGTATGCAGGGAGATTGTAGTGAAGGACTTGGGATTTCTGGGAAATGGAACTCTTTACATAAAGCATCAGCCTGCAGAGCCATTCCTACTGACCTGATACTGAAATGTATCATATTTAAGAGAAAATAGTGTTTTCTCTCAAATTGACTTGTAGGTGCAGTATCTAAACCCATCAGTGGTTTTTTTTTCCTTGGCACATTAGACATGTTTTTATATAGTTTTTTACATATTTTCATAGGAAACTTTTTGGTTGTGCTCTCCCGTAATCCATTCAGAATCTGTCACACTAACTGTTTAATCAGGCACTCTGATAGGTTGTCTGGAGTGTCATTAGGTAGGCAACTGTCTTTGTGTTTCATATTCTAAGGAGGTGCTCTATCCCATCTTAAAGTATATAGTCAGTTCACTTTCATGTTTTTGTTTCCAAAATTAATAGTAGCTGTGCTCAAATGATTAGTTGTGATCTAAACTGAGTTTGATTGGGTCTCTCTGTAAATCATCCAAGGCTAGAGGTGGGGGGGAAAAATACAGAAGATAAATGTGCACCTATGTAATTCTTATACGTTTATTGTACCTGTTGCAACCAACTCACTGACAGTATCAATTCAGCCATAAGAGAATAGACTGATGGGATATAAGGATGTAACTTAATGCAGAAGAAAATTAGATTTCTTGACCCTAGGTATGACACAGTAAAACTCTGTTGGGGATCTCTCATTGTATTTTGCTGAAGCTAGAAGTGAATGCATTCTAGAAAGGCAGCTGAAAAAGTGGCTTTTCTAATTTTTTCTTTTGTGTGTGATCTTCAGTTGTTACACACTTTTAAAAGCCATGAAAGTAGTTAAAGCAAACCTACACATGGATGAGTGTAAATTTGTTGAGACAGGCTGTAAATTTCCTTAAAATATTTCCATATTAATCAGCTTACTTTTCTAGCTATTATTCAGTGATAAATAAGTAAAATGATGATTTGGAAAAGTATACAACTTGCTTGTTTACTTGCTTTTGTTTTTTAGATCTACAGCATGAGTTTGCGCCTTTCTGCTTTCTTTGAAGAACACATAAGTTCTATTTTATCGGATTATAAATCTGCCTTACGCTTTCATAAAAGAAATACAATAAAGAAACGAAGGAAAAAAAGAAGTAGAAGCAGCTCAGTTTCCAGTAGTGTTGCATCCAGGTACGTTAATTCCTTTACAGTATTCACTAAATACTGCGCAAGTTTGACATACCTAAATAGTAGAAATAGTGTTTTTTTTCTTAATACTTCCTTTACTATTCCCTATATTGCAGAATGATAGCTTTGACATGCAAGTCCCTATGATGTGGAAGAGTTTTAAACTTTACTTAGAGCTATCCTAGTGTAAGTGCTTAAAATTCAAATAACTGCTAAACATGTACAGTAAAACAGCATCGTTAGGATAGTGATGGCATCATGCTTTCTCATATAACTATAGCATTTATTGTAAAGATTCACTTTTCAGAGGCTCACAACTACATGAATTTCCACAGTAAATGTCATGTTTTTAACATACTTCATACAGATATGATTGTTTTACTCCCACGATCTCGGACACTAGCATTTAATTTTATTTATTCCTGTAAAGTAAAAAAAGTGGTCATCCAGGATAAAAACTGTTATTCCTTTTTTAGCCCTGAAAGGAAGAGGAGATTAATAAAACCTCCGCTGAAGGCAGAAACTTCTACCACCTCTTCATCTTCTGCACCTGCACGGTCAACAGCACTGAGACATGCTCCACCTCAGATAAATGGAAAAGCATCTGAAACCTCTTCACTTGTGCGGACTCGAAGCAATAGGGGAATAACTGATGTGTCTGTAACAGAACAACCATCTACTTCTTCAGGAGCAAAGCCTTTAACAATAAAACCTTTAATTACAAAGCCTAATACCACTGCAGGGTCAGGAAAGTCAGGCAAGTTCGGGTTTTGATTGTTTCTTTGAAGCTGTGAATATTTTTAAACGTAAAACTTGCTTTTTGGAAATACAATGTATTGTCTCAGTTAAGACTGGTTCTGTTTTCAAGCTGATGGACCTTTGAGGTTCGTCAGAGTAAAACTGAGCGAGTTAGGCCATGTTATTTTATCTGGGAAGCTTTCTCACTTCTAGATCACTGAATCACTGGGGTTGGAAGGGACCTCTAGAGATCATCTGGTCCAACTCCCCTGCCAGAGCAGGTCCACCTACAGCAGGTTGCACAGGATGGCGTCCAGGTGGGTTTGGAATGTCTCCAGAGTCGGAGACTCCACCACCTCTCTGGGCAGCCTGTTCCAGTGCTCTGACACCCTCCTCATGTAGAGATGGAACTTCCTATGTTCAAGTTTGTGCCCGTTACCTCTTGTCCTGTCACTGGGCACCACTGAAAAAAGACCGGTCCCATCCTCCCAGCACCCTCCCTTTAAGTATTTGTGAACACTGATGAGATCCCCCCTCAGCCTTCTCTTCTCCAGACTAAAAAAAGACCAAACTCCCTCAGCCTTTCCTCATAAGAAAGATGTTCCAGCCCCCAGTTGTCTTCGTAGCCCTTTGCCTACCTTCTCCAGCAGTTCCCTGTATTCAAATTGTTTGTTTGCAGTAGAACATGACTTCCTTTTTAGCCAGATAAGATCAAACGTGGTATAAACTACTTAACCTGAATAATACTTTTTTCTTCTTCTTGTCCTTTAGTACTGGAGAATTCAACCAAACATTCCAAGAACCAGAATATTGTATCAGTCCCTAGTCAGTCTGATTACAGTCATAACACTAGGAATAACTCCACAAGAGAAAATCCTGAGAAAGAGAAGCAAATCAAGCGCAAAGTAAAATCTTCCACCGTTAATCAACAAGGTACGGTGTTTCTTTAGAACTTTTTGCCTCCCAGTTATTGATGTAGTGGCTGTAGTGTTGTACCTTAGTCGTGATAATTTGGGGTTGGGGAAATTAGTATGCATTAAGATGTAGCAGAATAGTGAAGTCTAGTGGAACAACTGCGACACAGCGAGTTTCCTTCTGGATTAATTAGCGTGGTTTTGGCTACTTTTAACACCACTTCCATGGTGTGATAACTCTGTTGTCTATCCAATTTTGATACATATCTGTACCTTCATTTAAATTATTACAGGAGTCATGTTACAAGTTCTCAGATTCCAAAGCAGAGTTCTGCAGGGTCACACTTTAAACCCTGTGGGTTTTACCTACTAAAACTTAAGTGGGTTATATTTGGGTCATTAGCACTGAGTGTGATTACACCCTCCACAACCACAAGGGTATAAAGATCAGAGCACCCCACCTGCAACTCTGTTCTTTCATTTTTTTGCCACAGCAATATAGAAATTATTCAGTGTTCACTGCTTCTGTTTAGTATATTTGTATGGGTTGGTTTGACTTAGTTTTCATATAATCTTCTGACTGAACTTGCTTGGTCTTTTGGTGCCTGGATACCTTAAAAGTCAAAGCTTCTGTGGAGACCAAAGTAAGATCTCATAGTCATAAAAGCTTTTCTGTTTACAAAGGAGCTTTGAACTGTGAAGCTGCTGTGAAGCGGCTGGATCCACTAAGCATCTTTCCTCTGAAGGTGGAGAAACAGTAGTACACAAGTTGGGCCCCAACTAGTGAATCTAGTTACTCCTTGTAGCCCTCCTCTCCCTGAGGATTATCTGTTCTTAATTACTTGTTTGTGCTTCTGAAAAGCAGCTTGTGGTCTGATAAGTTAAATCATGTTCCTTGCAAGCTTTCTCACAAAGGCCTTGGCTGTCACCACATTGTACAGCTAAATATGCATCCATTATACAACTGGACGTTTGGTCGTGTCAGAGGTGTCTGACTGTTGTTGACATGATCCTTTTGCTCCTGCGTATCCGCTCCTGTGGCAGTGGAGGTCCATGCTTTTAGCGCGTGATGGGGTGCATGTGGACATAGCAGGAGCTGTGCACTGGTGGTGTGTCCAAGGACTGGCTGAACTGTCACACTGGCTGTGGGTCTGTTCCTGGTCGTGTCTGAGGCAAGGGCTGTGGCATTAGAACATCTCCATGAGGGGTCCTGTGTCCTGTGACGTGCCCCACTCAGGAAGTCGAGTACTGCTTGCCTAAGAAAACCTCGTAGCCCATAAAAGTCTCCAAGCAAATACCTTCTGCTGTGTGTCTGTTAATGTCAGAAATCTGTGCAAATTGCACACCTTTTTCTTTTTTTTTCCCTTTTTTTTTTTTTGGTTCAAGTCCCATGTTTCTACCTTTTTCATTGCTTGTTGTTGAAATAACCCTGGTGTAATGAACTGGCTATAAAGGATGCTACCTCAGGCTGAAGGAAACTCTTTACTTTCTGCTGAGACGTCCTGCTGTGAAGCATTCCTGATCCTTGCAGCAGTTCTTCTTGAGCAACTTTTTGCAGCTGTAGGTACCAATAGGAGGTTTTGTCCACTGGTGTAGCATCAGCCAAGAAAAACGCCCGAGCTGTTCCCTTTTTTCTTTTTTTCTGCGAGCTGCCTTGGGCTAAACCCCACTCGAAGTTAGTCCTCATTGCATACTGGCATGAAGCTCTTTGAGCTCTACTTTGGGTTTCTTAGCGTTTGACAGATTGGCAATCACTGTGAATCCATTCAGATATTTTAGTAAGAGTTTTATTAAGGCAGTGTGAAAATCACTGTAAATGCAAATCTGTTACGTGATAAGTATTCTCATTTCTTTACAGCAGACTGCAAGAATAATGCTTTGGTGTCGGGAAGCATTCAGGTAAATGGACACGGAGGACAGCCTTCGAAACCACCAGTTAAAAGAGGGCCCGGACGGAAACCGAAGGTGGAGACTAATAACAGTAGCTGTGAAGTGGTGCACAAGAAAAGAGGCAGAAAACCAAAAAAGCTACAAATTGTTGAACAGCAAAAGGTTGCAGAGCAGAATACAATCCAGACCCCAAGGGATGTACCGGAAGAAGCCTCTGCTTCTACTGCATGCAATTCTCTTTCTGAAAATAATATGAAGGAAGACTTGTTACAAAAAAAAGGCCGTGGGGGTAGAAAGCCAAAAAGAAAGATAAAGACCCATCAGCCAGGCTCGGACCTCTTAGTTCCTGCGAATGTTAAAATGCAAACAAGAAGCAGGAGGAAAAAGATAGATGAGCCTATGGAGGAGGGGTCTGAAGAGCTTAAAGATTCTGAACCTCACATGAGAACTAGAAACCAGGGTAGGAGGACAGCCTTTTACAATGAAGATGACTCTGAGGAAGAGCAAAGGCAGCTATTGTTTGAAGACACCTCCTTAACTTTTGGAACGTCTAGCAGAGGCAGAGTCCGAAAGTTGACTGAAAAAGCAAAAGCTAATTTAATTGGTTGGTAATTTTTACCAAGGGTTTTACTTCAGAATGCTATGAAGCAGGTACAGTTAAGGAACAGCAGAACAGACTTCTGCTTCCCTGCTGCTATTATGGGTTAGAAGAATATGTTCTGATCTGGGGAGAAAAATTTAGCAAAAAATAAACTGAAAGAACATTCTTTGAAAGAAATATATATTTTAAACTTTTGCTATTTATTGCCCTCCAAATAGGTTATTCATTTCAACAGTCATTTTGTTCACAGTTGAGAATAATTGAAGCAATTTCTGACTAACATACGGAGTTGAGAACTACTCTGCTCGAGTAGTGCATAGTATCTCTACACAATTAAAAAAAGGTGATAAAAGTTTTCATGCCACAATCTGAAAACAGAAGTCTATTTTTGACCAAGCAAGGTACACTTTGATTGTAAAACCAAGTTGCCTAGGAAGGCGGATTTTGGCAAAAAGTGGCAGTAAATTCACTTACATTTCTATTAAATACAGAACTACCAAACTTTACTAATCTGAAAATGCTTAATTTCAGTTGTGATGGAACCGTTCAGCTGCAAAAGAAGCCTATCACAGGCTGTTGGTTTATCCAAGTTCTGCCAAACATAGCAAAAATGTAATCACAAATATATATATATCCACATTGGAAAAAGTTTGACTAATGTCTAATTTTTCAGACCTCGATTCTTGTATCAATCACTAAATCTCTGTTTATTGTGCCAAAGACTGAGAATCAGTGCAGTGGAAAGCCTTTTTTTCTTTTCGAGTGTCAGTACAGCATACCATTTGCAGTGATAAAAGCTGTGTATTGTTTTAAATAGTAAGTTGTTGACATTGTTCTGAAACGTATCCTTTTTGGTAGAAAATAATGCACTGGTGGGGTCCTTTGACAGAGATGTTTTAGACAAAATGTATAATTGGTTAAAGGATTCAAGGAAATTACAGGACAGGTATGGAATTACGATGTTTACTTTCTGATCCAGATTGATTGTTGTTTCTACAACTTTAGACATGTTTAAGAGGCTAAAATGACCTACAAAGAAGAGTGTATGTGTATATATTAATATATACATAAACACATACATATAAAATATTACCCAGGTATAAATTTTTTTCAGGATTTTTTAGATAGCACTAGAATTGAAAATAAATTTTAAAATGTCATACTTTATAGTTTAATTTTAAGGGGAAGATTGGTTATTTTCAATTATTAAGGTTCAAAGGCCAAATCACTTTTTATGCAATCATGTTTTATACAGTGGTCTCATTGCACATTGTGTTTTTCTGCACTTTTTATGGTATATCACGCTGACATAAGTCAATATACACCCTAAAGAAAAATTCCATTTAATGATTGTGCCTTGTATTCTATTATTTCTTGCATCCTTAGTAAAATTAAGTTGTCTATTGTAAATGATAACTATATGACTTAGGGGAATGTATTGTTATATGTACTGCTCTAGAAAAGAAAAGCAGTTATTTATTTGTTTATGGTACATTTAGTTATTTTATACCTTTACAAACAAACTTTAATACCATTTTCTATCACTTAAAGTATTGTCCAGTTTTAAGGAAAAAAATACAGAAGTAGTCATATTTTCTGAGATCTGGTATGGTACAAAAATGTAACCAAACTTTTCTGGTTATACATTATTCTGGAAGTTTGGGTAGTGGGCAAGGGGGTCGTGTGTGTGTGTGTGACCCTAACTTAGTTGAAAAAATAAACCTGAAATGAAACCTCAATTCTGTACACCCTTACTTTATAATAATTCTTTTTTTTTTTTCCAAATATCATCTGCAATATCTGGGAGGGCATACAGAATTAAGACCTCAAATTTGCACAGATTCTGTATACTTATCGGAGGCCTAATTCTTCACTCTTTATTTTCTGTTACAAAAAAAAAAAAAGCTGAAATGTTTCAGCAAAGAACGTTGGTATCTGGCACCAAGAGGAACAGAAGTATGCTTACTGTGGATAGCAAATTGGTATCCACCATGCCTAGTTTTATGTAGTTCATTATGCATTTTGCTACAAAAAAATTGCTAAAATATTTTCAAGATCCTCTTTTAATTGTTACGGATATGAACTTGGGGAGCAGGGATTAGTTTGTATTTCATTTGTTGGTATATTTATTTTTCTAACAAGTATTTCTTTATCATTTAATTAAAATGGAGTCGCTAAATGTGTGGTAAGACAAGCTATGATTCTACAGTTGCAATACGGCTTCACAATTCAAAGCTAATTGATTCTACTTGTTCATTTTGTCAAATCTCGCTGATGAAGGCAATCACTTGAAAATGTGTAATTTCCTGATGTTATCTGCATTGTAATATATAAAATAGATTATATCTAAAATTCAACTTCTGTATTTACTCCATTTGTAATAATGTTTTATATGGCATGTTTATGTATATATTTATATATCGAAAATACCTTGTAAGTAAGTTTTGGAGACTGAAATAATACGTGTTCCCTTAACGGTAGGTAGAAAATTGTACATCTTAATTTTACGAGAATAGAAGGCCTTACCTGCAGAACATGGGTACTGCTTCCCACCCAGTAATATCGGTGACTTCAGCCAGTAATTTTTTAATTCATATTAGCCACATTAACGTTTTTTCTTTTAAAATAAATTATGCATAATTTGAGTCAATTTTTTTACATAGGCAACACTAAAAAATTGTTAGAGGTTAATATCAAATGTACTTAAAAGTTATATTTTTATAATTTAATTTCACTAGGTTGCAAACTTTATTTATGAGACTTTAGTCACCATCAGACTGTGCATTTTGGATGGGGAAAAATGTATTATTTGAGGTTGTTGTGGCATACTGTATCAACACAGAAAAAGAGCTTTTGATTACAAAGTCTTAAATTTTTAAATGTGAGCAATAAACTATTGGTCAGTGTTCTGAAATAATTTAAGAACTATAGCTATATGCATGTTTTATAATGCCATCTCAAGTACCTAACAACTGGTTCAGAAAATTGAGTAGCAAAATCTCATGTGCTTGTTTCACATTTGCATTGTAAATATTACATAGGTTCATAGTCATATACACGCAAACAATCTTACAGACCTGGAAGCAATTAACACAGTTTTATTAAGTAAATTCTTTTATATTTGACATGGATACGAGGATACTGTTCTGGTATTTCTGTTCTATACTGGGAAACGTTAAGATTGGTATTTACTGCTGAGTGGTGCGATGAGGAAATAACTTCTGTTTCCATGATACCAGTGTGCGCTAAGTGTTTAACAGAAATCATTGTACCTGTGCCTACATACTTAACAACTCTTTAGCCATTTTGTTTCTGTTGTTAGTGTGTTTTCTGGGAACTGAACTTAAATTTTACCAGTATAGTGTTCATTATTGTCAATATTGAACTAGAGCTCTTTGTCACTCGGCAATGGCCAGTGATATAACTTTACAGAAAAATGTCTTCCTCCGGTGATTAGACTGCTGTGATATATATTTGCATATGTTTATTTGTACAGTGTCCGGTTTGTACATGTGATCAGTTTGTTGATAGACTTGTAAGATTGAGTTGGTTGAGTTAAATATTACTATGGCTTAATATTTGTGAAACTATTAATTGATAAAGGACCCTGATGCAGCACGTAGGATATATTAATAGCTATAAAAAAATAAATTGTAGTGTAGAGACAACTCACTGTATTGCTGTACAAATATTTTTCAAGCACCAATTCTGATTCTGTGCCAGAGGCTTTTGTCTTACCAAAAAAAGACTAACACACAACCCAAAAAACAGCCTGTCCACGCAGTAAGTTCAAGCTTGTTACAATTTTTACACCACATTGTTAAATCTTTTGCTCGCAGTTGTTGGATCAAGGACTACAAGTAAATGCTTTAGCGTGTAATTTGAATTTAGGCACATGTTAAATGGTTGACTGGTTCTATAAAAGCAATAGGCTTAACCAAATGGGACGCTTTCACCCCATACTTACATAGTAGATTGGAGGTTGGAGGTTTTTGAGCTCACTTTCATTAGCAGTCACATTTAATTTGAAGCATACAAATCTTGCTGAGGTAATTTTAACATATTGCTGGTCAATCAAGATACAGCCATACCACAGTAGTTACATCGTGTCCCCAGTCCTTACCCTACTCTCAAGTAGTATATTATGTCCACAGTAGTCTTTTCAAAGGTTTTTCTTTTTGCTTTTTTTTAACACAGTAGCGTGTCTACCAAGAACTTAAATACAACTCTGCAGCAGTGCTGTGATATAGAAGGTAGAGGGCTTTAAAACCTCACCTAGAAACAGCAAAAGCTCATTTTCTGTTTACTACCTAATGAAGACAAATTAACTGTGTAAAATTACTAGACAATACATTTTCTCTTATCCCTGAAGTTCTTGTAACAGATTGGTTTCCAAGGGGACCTAGATAATCAACTGATAAAAAGGGCTGTTAGTTTTCTGCTGTAAATGATTGTATATACATGCTTGTTCATATGCAGAGGAAAGTGTATTAAATTTCGTAAAATTGGCCAAGGCTTGACAATGTGTTTCCAATAACAAATCTGGGATTGACAGTTTACGTAGCTTCCTGGTTTTGAATCAGGAATACAGCTTGTACGCTTTCTACTATGTCTGGGGGAAATAGCAGGTAGCTTTTAAACGAGAGCTCACCTCTAGGTGCTTTTGTGTTTGTGCTAATTTTAATGTGGGAATTTGCCACGCCATTTTACAGCGTGTTAGAGGAGGAAACGTGCCAGGAAAGCTAGAATAAGAGACATCTTAAATTGCAGAAAAGGGCGGTTAGCTCTCCCTTGCGCCCCCCCTCTCCTTCCCCCCCTCCCCTTTCCCCCTGACCAGGGTATACCAGCCTCAAGGCACTCTAGAGAGAAACCTTATATGCTGCAATAAAATAAAGGTGAATAAATTTAGCTTTTAGGGAGTCGGTACTGAGACAAGTAGTCATTTGAATCCTTTTTAATGCAGATAAATTCATCAGGAAATTCACTTCAAATAATGCAAACAATACGTTTTAGGAAGGGAAGGTAGCACTATGCTATGAATTTCTACCCTGAAAGAACAAAGAATGAGGGCATACAAATTAGGAGAAAGAAATGTAAGTACCTATCATGTACACATGCCACTATGATGTACATGTACTATTTTGTGCTTGGTTTGCTAATACATCGAGACTGTACAGAAGTTACATTTTTGGACCATACTAAAACTGCAGGAGTGTGGCGGACAACTGGATAATGATCTTGCGTGAATTGAATTCTGTCATAATGTTTAAATATGTATAGAACAGAGCTCAACTTCAAGGAAATGACCTAGAAAGGTTAATTTTGAAACTGACACATTTTCAGATTAAAAAATATGCTTATTTTGTACAGAATGATGTAAACCACAAATCTGTTGTATGTAATGAGTAACAGTTTTGAAAACTATAATTCTTTAGCTTTATCAAGGTTTTTTTTCCTTCCAGAAATCTGGATTATCATGTTATAACCTGAAGTATCTCACCAGAATAACAGTGCCCTTTCTTTTTGTACATATGGATTGGAAATTTCTTTTACTGTTATGTGGACACTTTCTATGTTAGTTTTGATGCATAATACTTTGAATCCTTTTATACAAACTAGAATGTATGTGTAAGAATTACTGTCACTGCAATGTAGTAACTACAAACTTATTTTTAAATAAATAGAAAACATGTTTTTCTAAGCTGTCCAGCAGTGTGTGTTTCTATCTAGGGATTTACTGTGTTAGGGGGCAATTGCTCATGTGTTCTTCAAAACAGGCTAAAATCGGCTCATTTTGATTCCTTGTGGAATTTAGTATAGCAGTATACGGTAGTGTATTATGTGGGAACAGACAGAACCAAAGCGCGTTCTGATAGAGATCAAAATTTGCTGTTTTGTGGGTGTTTTACACTAAAACCGCACTTCTAGAGGCAATATAAAGGCACTAGTGTCTGGCGCTGAAGATGCCAGGTTGCTCACTTCTGCGTGTGCAGCAGGGTTCCCCTCGTCCTCCCGAGAAGCCATCCCTGTTCAGGTGCCAGCTGTTCCTACCAGAGCTTCGGCCAGTTTGTGTGGAAACCTCTGCTTCCCAATAACCCTAGAAGAAGCTGAAAACAACTAAGCAGACAGAAGCCCCCCCGCCTCCCTGCATATAGAGTACTGCTCTCCCATCTAGTTGCCCGCGATGGGTGATGCACAGAAGAGTCAATACAGGCTGTGTTTGCACAGTGCGGTGGGGCTGGTTTGTTTAGACCTATGTATTTCTGCTCAGTAGGTGTAAAGCGGAAGAAATGTTTGGTATTTCAAACACCGCACCAGGTGGATTCCGTTCAATTTCACCTGTTCCTTGTTCTATCAGATGATCTCCTCCTCCTCATGTACCTTACCCAAAATCACACGGAAGCGGTAGGAGAAACCCTTACCTCACGGAGGCGGTATCTGTGCTGCGGAGCCACGGGGGCAGGGGACGGTCAGAGCAGAGTGACTTGAGTTCCCTTTAGCTTTCCAGACATGTCCGCCGTGGAGTCTGCGGCAACAGCAAGACTTGTTTTAGCGTGTGAGGAAAAACCTCTCTTGTCTCAAGTACCTCTGCAAGTTTTAGTAACTGGCACCTTGTGCTTGGAGATAAGTAATTTTAGAATACTGGAAATGCAACACCCGTCCATGTTGCTGTTAAGTACTGGAGGTGGTAGGTTTATTGTATACATTGTGTATCTCCAGTATTACACTATTATAGTAATAGCCGTGTGCTCTGCCAAAAACAAGCTGCACCAGGTCTAGGGTTTTAGATTTAGGCCTGGTTTTAGTTTTGTTACTGAAGCAGTTTGTCTTAAGCAGTTTATGATTTTTGTTTGTTTGTTTGTTTTTCTAAGGGAGATTTAGCGAGTGGTCTACAGTCTTTTCTTTTTGAAAGATCTTTTTCTGTGTAACTTCGCACAGAGTCCTTAAAATACAGTCCTATCCCACTTCTCTCTCCTCGTGTGTGACAGGTGCCTTCTTGAAACCTGCTGTGCTAATTTCACTTTGAGTAAGAATCAAGACTTTGCTTAGGATTAACAGCTGCTGTGAAATGTTGGTATCTGACAACTAGATGCTGGCTGCCAGTACTAATGCTTCGTTACCTTGTTTGTACCATTTACTCCTGTTAGATCATAATGCTCGTTAAATGAAGGTAATTATGTATGAACACTGAAGTTGACCATTTTGTCTTCAACGTAAGAAGTTCTTGTACCTGTACAAAGCCTATGCTCTTTCCTGCTCAAGCCATCAATATGAGCTTCGCAAAAGATTGGTTTTCGTTTTTCCCAGACAAATGAGGAAAGTGTAATGCTTTAAAAATTAATCAATGTTTCTATTTGAAGCACATGTGAAAAATAAAGCAAATGCCAGAAAACTCAAACCAGCAAGCAATGTTAAAAGTGACTGGAATTTAAATAGCATATGACTGAGTTATTGTACACAAAATTAGCATGCAAAATGTAATTTTTTATGGGTTTTACTAATGTGGACAGGAAACACAAAGCCCAGACTGTCAGGTTATTTTTCCAGCTCTGAGAAATCTTCTGTATTAGATATCTGCACAGCAGGCTTAATTGGTTCTTTTGCAAGACTTCAGTGAGGATTTACGAATCCTGTCTCGTACTTTGAAACGTGTGCGCACGCTGAAGGGTGGACAGGGTAGAGAATTCTGGAATGCTGTTTCTAATCTGCTTAACAGCCCTACAAATTTCCTTTGGGCTTCCTTTTCTTGTCCTGGAAATGGGGAGGTTTCACCTACACTTGGTCCTGTCTGCCTCTCATTTTACTTTGGCTTGTAGGCGCACCAGTGAAAAAATGAGAAAAGAGGAATGGAGCAGAGGTAGGGAATCAATTCATTCAGCATCAAATTTCGGCAAAGGCATGTTCCTTAAGACATCGAGTTCACACTAAGTGTTAGTATTCAAGGGCCAGACAGCCTTATCTGTTAATTTGTGCTTTGTTTCAGGTCTCTGAATTTGCCTTTGAACAAGGATACTCAAAATAATAAAAACTAATTTAAATGCAAAGCTAGTTAGAATATGACTTTATTTACATTCTACAGTAGAGAAATCTAGTGGGGTTATTTTTCTCATATTCAAGCACCCTTATTCAAAACTTGAATTCTCTTTATTATTAAGGAGGGTGTAGCTTCCATTAACTATTAAGAAAAGGAATACAGCCGTCAAAAACTTACCAAAACCTTCCCGTTCACCAAGGTTTTATGTTGAGGACACTTACAGAACAAAATGACTTAAAACAGTCAAAATTTTTAATTAGTGATCATGCCAGCATCTTTCAATACACTGCATATTTTTACCCAACTAGACCCTCAACATGAAGAGCTGGGCACATGCGTGCTCTGTACTATTGCTGTCTTTCAGTGACATCCCATACTTTGGGAAGGATTAAAAATCTAGTACTGAAATCTTTTATTCTCTTTAATGGCTGTAAAGAATCTGAGGTTGTAAAATGTGTGTTAATACTGAACTCTTCTGATAGATAAAGTTACGAGGGAAATGAGAGGTTAAATTATTTAGGAAAATTACTAGAAAAATCATACAAGCTTTGTTTTAAGACAGGTAGATCATCTGAAATTGTCATGGACAGAATTTTTTCTTAGATGCTAATTTATCAAGTTGTAATGTTCCTCTGGCGTTGGAAATGTTCCAGGAAAATGCTGTGTAGCGTTGTCTCTAGCCCTTTTACAAAACTTACATTCTTATAAAGCTTCTTGAGCTTTGGACTGTATTTTTGCCCTTGTGTTTGGTGTCCTCGACTCCCTATTAAGCCTCCTCTCTCCTCCTTAGGGGACTCTTATTGTCAGGGAAGACTCATGGCAGAAACAGAGTTCACCGAGTAACAGCTCCCTTATTTGGCTTTCAGAGACCTGTTGAGAATCCCAGTTTCTCTCTGTGCATGTGATTTGATTGTATCAGGTTTATGGAGAACAAAAGAGGCTGAATTTTTACAGAACAGCAAAGAGCTTTCCTAGTTTTCTACAGCTTGGTAATTGCTGTTGTTTCACAGCTCTGTGAAAATACACCTGTCTTATCAAGTAAGAGAAATGTGGCTCTTTTGAGCATCTGGAAGTTCTTACTTCTGCATGGAGAAAATGGTGGAAACCATGAGATTTTACACATGCAAGAAAATTTAATTCTTAAACTATTTAAGAAATAGTTTCCTAAACTTGGGATCTTCCCTCTACTCGGAATACCCCAAATACATGGTAGCTCTTGACATGTGTCATTCTCCCCCGAGCTGTTCAAAACATCCAGAAAACGTCTGCTTCCTGAGCGTTTGGTCTGAGGTTCCCTCTACACCTCAGGAAATTTTTTCTTATTTTTTTTCTTCTGGTAGTCTAATAAATCAAAACCTTTAGGAACTAAAAGCCCTTTTAAGGTATTTTACTTCCTTAAAGAGATCACAGTACAGCGGCATTGCGGCTGGTCTCATCCAAATCCAGGACTCTGTTTGGAAGCCAAATGTCAGTAGGCGATGGGGCACAATCCTTTTTTATAATAATTTCTTATGCTCCTGACACCGCCTGCTTTGGCAGAGACTGAAGTTGTCCCCACTTTTAGAGTCTTTACAGCCCTAATTTGGTGGTCTTCCGTGGAAGAATGAGAGCTCAGTTTGAGCCTGCTCGTGCCAGAAGCAGCTCTGACCACTGATGCCTTCCTTTCCACACAGGGGCTGTGTGTTGTGTGTTCCTCCACTTTTGGGGGAGAGAAGAAAGAGTCTGTTTAAGTAACTACAGAATGTCTGGTGCTGGTACGTGCCATCGTATGCAAAGGTATCTGGTTAAACTTGCGTGAAATTCAGTTACACAGACCATTAAAGTTATGGCATTCATTTTCAGGAAGATCTAATACAGGCTGTACTGTGCGGGCTTCTCCACCTTGGATTTGTAAGAAAGAACATTCCAAGGGAAACCGAAAAGTATTTAATATTTAACCACCGCAGCCCTGAGGTGTTTGTCTGAGTTACCAGTTAGTGACAGGTGGAGCTGGTGCTCAAAACTTCCTTTAAGCATTTTGTGCTGGCTTCTCCAGGAAGAAACACTAGCAGTTCGGGAGGAGGTCTCTCCCCTCCCAAACAGCTCCACTAATCATGTGGTGGCAGCTGGGCTGCCCCTTTGCCTTTGCTTGCTCTGCCAGGGGCTCTTGCATGCCTGGCTGCATGGTGGCCCACCATGGTTGGGGAGTTCTGTTCACTGCAGCCTCAGCTGGTGAGATGCAAAAACAGCCACGATAGCCCCAAAGAACCTGTTCTCCTTGGGGTGGGCCTCCTGTGTGGGGCAAATAGGAAATTGCTGTGGACCACAAGGCATTTAGAAAGATTCCTTACTTTGCATACCTTAGGCTAACAGAGATCCAGCTCCAGTCTGAAAGCTCTCTGGTGATGAGGCTCATTTTTCTAAGTGCTCACAATTCCTCACGCCCACTCGGGTGCCACAGAAATCCAGGTGCCTTATTGTGGCTTAAAGTTGTAGCTGGGTTTTAAATCCCAGCTAACAATTTTTGAGAAGCAAACCCTAGAAGTGAGGAAGAAGTGGAAGATACAGGATGCAGGAATATTTCTATCTTAAGGCTGATAGGTGACCACGTGGTGACCAAATTACAACATCGACAGCATCTCAGAACGGTTGCAAGTCACTTCAGATGACAGCGCTTCAGACAGCCCCGATCTGCTAACAGGACAAAAAATGCAAAGTGTGACAGATGTAGAGAAGAGGCTGGCTGAAGAAAAGAAGGAGAGCAAGCGAATCAGGCTTGCACCTCCTGTTACTGTAATGGCAGCCTAGTGAACTGCCACCATCTTGGGACACAGCTGAGATCTGTGTTCTTTCCACAAGACAGGCCCGTTAGCTGTTACATTACCCAGGTGTTCTGGCGCATCTAATTTCCATTCTACTAATGCAAAGAGCAGAGGAGGAGGGAGCATTTAGGTAACATGCTTCACCTTTGGTTCTGCATTGCCTTCGGTGCAAACAATTTCAACAAAATGATCCCCAACTTTCTGCAGAAACCTCCTCTTCTTGCTCAAAAAATAAATTGATACTCACAAGAAGATCAACAGAAATCTTTGTCACAGGACTGTGGTTGCCTGATGACATCTGGTAGCTGGGAGGGAGACGGAGCAGACTTCTGAAAACCAGGAACCTCCAAGTGGAGATACCGACTGCGCAACCTCCCTCTGACACTTCATCAGTTTTCCAAGAGTCTACAGCACATGCATTCTCCCTCAGCCTTTGGACTGGCTCTGCCTCCTCCCACCCTTAGCTTGCTGACCAAGTAAGCACAGTATCTGCTGTGCTCTACAAAGCCTTCCGCTACTGGTGTAGAACACTGGCTAGCACTTTATCTGTGCTTTCCCACCCTGAAGCCTCTACTCCTTTATCCTATTGTATATTCTTACGGGTGAAAATTATATGAAGCAATACTGAAAGGAAGCACTTGAGGTGAGACAGCAGCCAAGCCTAATGGCTTGTCTTCTACAGCAACCATAGCTCGGTCCATCTGCTCTAACTTAGCTTGTCTCCTATGTGCAGCAGTGGGAGGATTTTCAGTCAGCTGTTCTACTGTGGCTAAGCCTGCGTGGAATATGTACTTTAAGTATCTCCTCCTGCTTTTCAAAGGTTTGAGTTTTGGTCAAACATTAGCTCTGTGTTAAATTTTTCCGCTGCTCAATCGGTATCATAGTTAAATCTGTAAAACTTGCCCAGCAATTACAACTGCGAACTGCGGTCAGCAGATAAGTGAGACTGGAGGGATGGTAAAGGTAGGACTGGGTTGGCTTCTGGCGCCTCTGAAATGGTAAGGCTGGTACTGCTGTCACTCAGTCACCCCTTTGGGGGTTTTGTTTTTTACCCGATTGACCTCTATTATAGCAAATTATTCTCATTTTGTTTTCATCAATCTTTCTGCGTACAAGAATCCTGCAGAACGCAATCTGGTCTTTGTAGCAGTACAGGACACATTTTCTTCCCACGTTAGAAAAAAGAAAAAGGAGGAGGAAGAAAATGTTTGCTCTTTTGAAAAGGTACATATTTATTCCAGGACAATAAAAAGGTTGACTTTAGCAACCTCAACTTCTAATCATATCATTGCCAAGAACAAATAAAGACTTGAAAGAGAGAAAATCTAGTTCAGCACCTGTACACCAGTTCATGTATCATTCACGAAAAAGTGTGGATTTAGTTTGCTTTCCAACCACCTGACACGCCAGTGATGCCGTCGTCACGGGTGTTTTTTCACAAGAAGCCAATAAAACACAATTCAGCCCATTACATGAGCTGATGTGCCTTTTCCTTAAAGAAAGCAGTACATAAGTATATATCTAGTGTAATACCATTATAGTGGAGCTTTGCTCCTTCCATGCTGGACAGACCCTCATTGCCCACGTGACTGCAGAGAACTCTAACGTGAGCCAGAGAGACATGCAAAAGGCTTGTAAACACTCCCTTGTGAGGAACTTCCTTGCCAGCTCACCGATTTAATTTTTTTTATGTCATGAATGTATGGCGAGACTTTCCCACTGCACACATAACCTGCACAACAATAGGAACATGCTGTCTTGCAGGAAATTGTCTCTATTCAAGTAAGAGCAAAAGTATCACCTCAACCTCTCTATCACTTCTCCCTCAAAGAGTCGCTACCTTCAAATCTCGCTAGCCCATTTAAATGCTAGAAACATTATTCACAGCAGTCTGAGCACCAAGCATCCACTTCAAGAAAAGCTTTCCAGACACCGTGTGCTTTTCTGTCCCCGTTTCTCTTCCTGTTATTCAAAGTTGCCTTGCCTTCTGATGCTGCCTGGGCTGGAGGAATGTGGGGCTCCTAGAAGAAACACATTCTTTCCATTTTTCCTGTTTAGGTCCTAAACTCTTACTGCACTAGCAATGTAGGAGGTAAACAGCTATCTTCTCTTGTGTTGATGTGGCCATGGTCTGTGACACCGTCATGATAAGCTAATCCTGAATACCTTCAGAAAACTTAACCTGTTATATTCCCCCTATAATGAAATTTTAATTTGGTTGAACAATAATGATTATATTATCCACTAGAGCTATTTTCACTATATTTTACCTATAGAGAAATAACTTGATTGGTTATGTTTTAAAAAACATATTTTTCTTTGGTTAAATTTGTATTTCCAGTCTAGGTCAGTATCTATGTGAGTTTTTAACTTGGCATACCTGCCATGTTGCATGGGTTTAAATCCATCAACAAATAAAACCCTAAGACTGGCCACTTAGTTCCCACATGTATTTTCCACCGATGCTGTCTTGAAATCACTATTGTAATTTTTGTGAACCCTCATCATCTCAGTACAACCTTACAGCTGACAAACCAGGCAGTCCCCAAAGCAAGGTCTCTGGGGAGACCCTGAGACAGCGGGAGAAAGGAAGAACATCAAGTGGCAACGTAAGCAGTGGAGAAGGGAAAGCAGCAGTGCCAAATCCTGATGCTTTTTTTCCTTAGCTTCCTGCCTAGCTAAGGTATAGGAATTCAAAGCATTTTATTCAAAGTACTAGAAAAATGGATTATCCTTGTTTGACCAAACGCCCAAGGATGCTGCATGTAAGCCTCCTGATATTATGCTTGCTTTTCTTAATTATCCTTCATGGGCCCAGGGCTCAAAACCGCTGCCCAAGACAACTCAGTAGAGCCCAAGCAACAAGTCAAACTCTTCCAGCCAACAATGTATTCTATTTAAAAGCTAACACCACTCCAAACTATTCTATGATTCTACAGTTTTATGATTCCTCTGCTCTGTCCCACAGAGCATAGGAGATACTACACGATTTTCCCCATCTATAGAATGGTTCAGGTTGGACGGGACCTTTAAAGATCATCTAGTCCAACCCCCCTGCAACGAGCGGGGACATCTTCAACTAGATCAGGTTGCTTATAGCCCCGTCCAACCTGACCTTGAATGTTTATAGAGATGGGGCACCTACCCCCTCTCTGGGCAACCTGTGCCAGTGTTTCACCACCCTCATCGTTAAAAATTTCTTCCTTATATTTACTCTGAATCTATCCTCTTTTAGTTTAAAGGCATTACCTCTTGTCCTATTGCAACAGGCCCTGTTAATGAGAAAAGACACAATGGCTTGTTAGGTGTCTAATAACTGTGGCCTAATAAATGTATATTGGGCCACTTACTATTCATTGTTGACATTATCCACAACAGAAAGGAGGTATTTCACCTTGTGTCATCACATGGTGTAGTTACTGCATTTTTCAAATTATTTCTGAGACCATTTTCGCTTTTAGCATGGAAAAAGTACATTCTCAAATTTTTCATTTGAAAAGTGTAAATATGGATATGAAAAGCAAACTACATTACTGAACTAGTTATGGCTCAGTAACATTTCCCCTTTTCTTCACAGTACTGCCCTTTACAGAGATGTGCTCAGTAAGCGAGAAGAGAGGGCTACATCATTGCCTCTCCCTTGGTAAGACTCAACGTTTGTGACTGCTGAATTTCCCCTCTAACGTTCCTGTTGCTCTAATCTCTCTGGGTCATTTGCAGTTTGAGTCTCTCCTTGGTGGCCCCACTCTTGATTTGGGTGTCATCGACAAACACGTTCGCTGTTGACTTTAACACCAAATAAGTCCCCGACAAAGAGGAGACTCATTAGCAGGTTTCGAGCCCTGTGCAGCAGCTTGGCAGCCACGGGCCTAGAGGGAGGCTCGGCTTGACGGCCTCCACGGGCGCTACCGAAACTGCACAGGAGACTTTTGTTTCAGCTACGCCATCATCCATCTGTGACCGACCAAGCCAGGCCCGGGGACTACCACCAAGTGCGGTCTGAACCGCCAGCGGGGTGGCTAGAGGCATGCTGCCAGGCTGGCTTACAAGTTCATGTTAAGATGTGACATGGCGCCTTTTGCAGAAACTCCACGCTGGAGAACTTCCCCTGGCTCCTAGTCATAGGAAGGCACCTTCATTAAAGGCACTTGTCCATCTTCACAGACAGAAATTACATAAGGGAGTTGTAAATACCATTTACTTAAACTGCAAAAATAACCCAACCCTTCCCTTCCCTTCCCTTCCCTTTCCCATAAGGGAATTGCAAATACCATTTACTTAAACTGCAAAACAAAAAAAAAATCTTTTCTTTTCTCTTGTCCATCTTCACAGACAGAAATGACATTAGGGAATTACAGATACCATTTACTTAAACGGCAATAAAACTCTTTTTCTTTTTCTTTGTCTTTTTCTTTGTCTTTTTTTCTTTTCTTTTTCCTCCTTAAAAATGGTAAGGGTGTGAAGTCCACCCTGGTGTTTGTTCTGTTGCGAAACCCTGATCCCATCCCAGCCCGGGGGGAGCCTTCCCGCGCCAGAGGAAGACGACGGCCACTCCGGGCACCCACGCCCGAAAAACCTCACCTTTGGGTTCCATTTTAGGCGTTAAAACTTCGGCCCGGCGCGGCACCGGGGAGGGCGCGAAGCCGAGAGCGGCGCCGTCCCGCCTCTCGCCTCAGCCGCACAAGATGTCCGCCGCCCCCTGACGGACGCGACCTGCCGGCGGCGCCTGGCGGCGGGTAACGCTGCCTCCACCTGCGAGCTCAACCGGTCCCCGGAGCCGAGCGGAGCCGCGGCCGCCGGCGGGTGAGGGGCTGCCTGAGGCGGCGGGGCCGTGCGGGGGGGCCGGGAGGGTCGCGCCGGTACCTGCCGCCGTCCGGCGCCGGGCCGGCTCCCCGCTGAGGGGAGGGTGGGACACGCC
>VZSF01005258.1:0-55241 GCA_013398295.1 Chionis minor | reverse complement strand
TGGGGTAAAGGCACGGCTCGTTTCGGAGGGGATTTCAGGTACTTGGGAATAGGCGGGAAAGTGTTTCTGATTCTGCCGGGTTCCAGCTTGGGCCCGGGCTGCCTCGCATCCTTTTTGCCTGGTGGATCCAGCTGCTCGAAAAGCTGCTTTCAGAAATAGGAGAAAGACCTGCAGGAACAAGAGTTCATACAATCATAGAAAGTTTAGGGTTTGAAGCGACCGTAAAGATCCCTTAAAGGGGATCCCGCGCTCAGATACAGGCTGTGTGGAGGGTGGATGGAGAGCAGCCCTGAGGAGAGGGACTTGGGGCTCTTGGTTGATGAGAAGCTGGACACAAACCGGCAAATCCAGCCACATCCTGGGCTGCATCAAAAGCAGCATGGCCAGCAGGGCGAGGGAGGGGACTCTGCTCCTCTCCTCTGCTTGCGTGAGATCCCACCTGCAGTGCTGCGTCCAGCTCTGCAGCCCCCAGCATAAGAAGGACATGGACCTGTTGGAGCGAGTCCAGAGGAGGGACAAAGATGATCAGAGGGGCTTGAGCACCTTTCCTGTGAGAACAGGCTGAGAGAGTTGGGGTTGTTCAGCCTGGAGAAGAGAAGGGTCCAGGGAGACCTTATAGCAGCCTTCCAGTGTCTGAAAGGGGTCTACAAGAAAGCTGGAGAGAGACTTTTTCCAAGGGCATGTAGTGACAGGACAAGGGGTAATGGTTTCAAAAGGGAAGAGGGGAGATTTAGATTAGATCTCAGGAAGAAATTTTTCACCCTGAGGGTGGTGAGGCACTGGAACAGGTTGTCCAGGGAAGCTGTGGAGGCCCCATCCTTGGAAGTGTTCAAGGCCAGGTTGGATGAGGCTTTGAGCAATCTGGGCTAGCAGGAGAGATATCCTTGCCCATGGCAGGAGTGTTGGAATTAAATGACCTTTTAAGTCCCTTCCAACCTAAACCATTCTGTCATCATGTAGTTCAGCCCCCCTTGCCATGGCCACAGACACCTTCCACTAGACCAGGTTGCTCAAAGCGCCATCCGACTTGTCCTGGAAGTTTTAAAGTAAATTTTACGTTATTTGAGTTGTGGGCAAAGTGGTAGCATTCCCTGGGTGGTCCTGTCCATCTCCCCAGCCTAGCAGGGTGCTGGTGGTTATTTTGTTGAACTGATACCTAANAAGCTGTGGAGGCCCCATCCTTGGAAGTGTTCAAGGCCAGGTTGGATGAGGCTTTGAGCAATCTGGGCTAGCAGGAGAGATATCCTTGCCCATGGCAGGAGTGTTGGAATTAAATGACCTTTTAAGTCCCTTCCAACCTAAACCATTCTGTCATCATGTAGTTCAGCCCCCCTTGCCATGGCCACAGACACCTTCCACTAGACCAGGTTGCTCAAAGCGCCATCCGACTTGTCCTGGAAGTTTTAAAGTAAATTTTACNATACACAAATAAACAAGTGCTCTAGATGTGCAACTACCGATAATGTCTAAAATTAGGAGCTGTTTTTTCCTTGCTGTTGGCTCTAAAGCAGGTAATGCAGAAGTGAAAAACATAGCTTGTGGTAACTGTTCATCACACATGCAGATGTTTTCATACTCCTGACAATATTCTTTGGGCCTCCTTCAGCATTATTTTGTGATCTTGACTGCCTTTGCTAGGCAGTTTTCATAAATCTAACTTCCCACATACACATGTACTGTATATATTACAGTCACCCAAATTGTCAGTGACAGAAATTAGGACAGCAGGAACTAGAAGCAGCTCGGAGCCAATTTGCTTGTGTGTGCAAGCTGAGGACTCTGCTGGGGAGCAGTAGTTGTGACAGCCACTACTGGAGACTCAGACAGGATGGAGAGTGGATGGAGATGACACTTTGAACATCGCGGTACACCTGTGTGCTCTGAGACCGCTTGTGTAAAAGATACAACTCACAAATTTCAGCAAGTCTTGCTTCTGATTGGAAAAACTCTTGTAGATGTAAAAAGACAGTTAACGCGCTCCTCAACTGAAGGAGGATATCTTAATTTGACAGGGAATTAGGGAAGAGTCATGAATATCTTAATGCATTGGTAGGTGTGGCAGGTGGCTGGAATGAATGGTGATGTCAAATCCTTTTCTAGTCTGGTGATGGGACTGTGGCACGTGTTGTTATCATCTCGGTATGATGCTATGCGTGCCTGTGGTCTGAAAGAGAAATCCCTTACTTCTGTCATGTGCACAATAATCGCTACATCTAAATAGATTTTTCTTGAGGTCATCAGTCTGATATGTCAGACGTATTTAGTACACTTAATTAGATGATGTAGCAGCACAATGAATTTTGTTCACGAAGAGCAGCTTTTTATCACAAATTGGACAACCATACAACTTCCTGCTTCCTTTTTTTTTCTTTTTTTTTTTATTTCAAGATGAAAGAGATGTCTGTATAACTCTTAACTAGGTTTTTATTTTCTTTGTCTTGTGAAGCTGTCTACTTCAGTCTTCTACTAGTTTTTATAAGTACCCTCAAATTTAATTCAGTTTCACCTAATGTAGGTGTGCTCTGGATGTAACTGAAATGTGTGTGTACAGATTGTGTGTTACTTTGTGAACCAACATAATTATCTGAAGGAAACTTTTAAGTAAAGTACTTCACAGCTAGCAAAGCTGACGGCTATAATTTTTGTCTTTTTTTTTTTATTCCTCTTTTCTGAGTAGAGAGCAGGAAAGTGTTGTTTAAAAAGCTTCCTGTTGGAATGCCTCACATCAATGCAGCTGCAGCCCTGCAGATCTGCATGCTGCTGTCTGCGCTTCCTGCACAGTATTTCATATCCCAGTGGTATGGGACGAACTCTGCTCAGCGCATCCAAATAACACAAAGGTTGTAAGTCTCTCCTTCCCTACTCTATTTATTTATTTATAAGAGAGTTCTCTTTCTCATCCCCAATGACACTTTGTCCTGGAAAGTTGGAGTGTGGGTGGAACACACTGACCATTCCTACATGAAAACAACATTCAAATCATACCTCAGACATTTTTGTGGCTTAATGTGACTGTATTTAGTTGTTTAAAGATGTTCTTCAAAATTTGAATAACAACTGTTGTTTTCTTCACATAAAAATCTGTGTGTAATCTGTGTGAGTGCATGACTGTGCTTTAATCTCATTCTGCTTTTGGACATTCCAATATACGTTACTATGGGTTATGTCCCTTTAAAAAGGCAGAAGTGAAGTGTTTGATTAGTAAGACTATTTCTAACTTTCCGTTACCTTTTGACACTTACTGTTAAAATAGATTTTCTTGCATAGTATGACTCAGTACAGAGTCCTAACCAACAAAAATTCATTCATAGTAAATTACTTAAGGCAGTCATAATGGTAGCATTAAGTAAATAGTACCATTTTGCATATGAATTAAGAAGTTATGTTTTGACAGGGTTGCACGCATCTATCTCCAGATGTGAAGTGGGGAGCAACTTTATCAGGTCCAAATATTTGGGTAGTGCTAACCATTGGCAAGTGTTGGTATCTGGAAGATGAACCATGTGAAGAGAGACTACTTGTGTGACTTAATTCTAGCAGTGCAGCCTGTGTAGTGCATCGATTGCGTGGTTCATCTGTAGAACTCAAATACATGAAGTAATGAGGGCAAAAGATTGGCCGGATGAAAGAAGAACTAAGCCTGGCTTTGAACGTAAAGACTCAGATTTAAATAATTTTCGGGTTTCATGGCATGAGTCAACTACTAACCATTTAGATTTATGCAAAAACATTTAGGCTGTTTTTAATAGTCTTCTGATTATGTGTACCATTTTTGAAATGTCTCATGCTCACTATTCTCAAGTAACAGTTGAAACTGCAGAATCTGATGGAATTTAGCAATTCCTATGGTCTAAGTACAGAAAGAAGCAACCTTGTATGAAAAATGGCATTTTTCAAAATTTACTTAGCGTTTACTTGTACAAGTGACGATTGAAAGAATATTCATTTGCAGTCCACATGCTAATCTTGAGGATAACATGTTCTGGGTCACTGACTTTTTTTTCCTGTTTGCTACAGAAGAAAAGTTTAAATATTAATAAAAATTGTATACAAACGTTATAGAAGCTTTTTAAAACAATGTGGTGATCATTTTTACTATTAAAGGATAATTGCCTCTTGGAGCAGCTTTACAAAATCTTACTTGAGTCTGGATGCGTGGGCAGATCGCTTAAAGCTGTGGCTATCGAAGACAAGGTAGGATGTTACATACTGTCTGCACTTAAGAATTGATTTCAAACATGGCCTCTTGTTAACACGAAGGTATGTTGTAGGGGTGAAACAAGTAACAAAGGGGAAACATCTCGTATCTTCTTGTTGAGACTGATTTGGGACTTCCTACCAGTTTTAAGAAAATCTTTTGTCTGTATTCTGCACAGACATGCAATTTGAACTTCGTGCAGAACTAAATAGAAGTCATGGTAGTAGTTCTATACATCTTATCCTCTAATTTAAATTTATCTGATTGTGAAGTCGGTAGGATTAACCATATTAATGACTGTAAGCAGCTACATGTTTGTAGGATCAGATCCTGCAACACGGGATGGATGTCTTATGCTGAATTAGAAAATGCAGATGGGAAATCTGTGGGTTTAGGAAGAAGGGGAAACTTCATTATTGGACATGTGACTGAGTTGATCTAGAAAAAGTAAGATTATATTCATTTTCTGTATGCCATTTTAATCTAAGACAACTTGGAGATGTTTGGGGAGGTTAAAAGGCTTGTTTGTGAGATTTAATTCTTATAGAGTAGAAACAGTCCAAAGATTTTACCTTGTCTGGACCTTCGAAGATCCTTTATTATTGATCCATGAACACTAATCAAGGATGTCAAGTTCTCTGAACTGTGGAAGATTCAGACTTAGTTTTGCCCCCAGGAAAGCCTAGGGGAACGGTATCTGGATGGAAGCAGAAACCACGCTTTCCTTAGGTTCACCACAAATTGCTTTGCAACTTTGCGGAAAGCTCCAGGCATTTTTAAGATAAAGCCTTCAAAGACCAAATGATCCTTTGAAGCTGCTCGTGTCTTCTGAATATCTTATCTTATAAAGAATTGGTTATCCTAAAAAACATGGTGACATTTGAGACCTTCCAAACCTACTCTATTAGCAGCTGTTTTCAACAGTGCAGCCTGACAAGTCAGGATATTTACCCATTCCTGTTCCTGTTAAAAGGTATTTGTCAGCCTTACGTCTTCCTACAGATTTGAGCTAAACCAAGACCTTTTTAAGAAAAGTGGTGTTTGCACAGTTGTGGAAGCTGCTGTTACTTTCTTCCAGGCAGGGTGAAGGGTGTAAGACTGAAAGAGGTAAGGTGGTGAACACCATAAAAGAGAAAGGAGGCTGAGACAACCTATAGTTCTTTGGCACCGACAGGTTGTTGACTAGTATGAATGGAGAATGTGAACCCAAATAAATTTATTCACAGACTGTTCCTGTTACGTTGCCAGCAGAAGGAATATTTGAAAGCTCCTCCCCTCCCCCCCAAAATGCTGAGTTTTCTCGTTGTTCCTTTACACTTTCTCTTCTTCACAATGGTGATAAAAACCATAAGCCATCTCCCCTTTTTAAAGATGCCCTTCCCCTAGCCACTGCCCTTTAAGTTCACATGTAATTCAGTCTAGTGCAGAAAGAGAAGTTCTATTTATTGTAGCCTTAATCTGGGATTTATTGCCAGACACCTTGTCCGTACCAATGTTAACCAATCTTTAAAGATTTTACAATAAAATTTACAAAAGATGCTGAAGAATCACTCTGTTTGAGTTCAGAATAATATTTGCTCACCTGTAGAAAATAAATGGGTTTCCTCTGATACAGAAATTATAATGCAGCTGTAGAGTTACATATCCAAAGAAATTAGATTCATACCCTTTTCTCCTGTTGGAACAAATGTCTTTGTCTTGTGTGTTCCTTAAAGTGGTTTTAATGTAAAACTCTCATTCTGTTTGGGCTTCAAATTGTGAAGAATTTTGTATCAAAGGTTTTGCAGTATCCCTGTAGTTAGAAAAATGCTTAAGATAGTAATAATCAGAAGGCCGATTATCCTAAAACTCAGTTTCTAAAGAACTTGTTTGAATGTTGGGTTATTAATTTTACATTTTAGGAATTGGTACTATGGAGAAAAGAAAACTAAAATTGGCGACAATGAAGCAGAAAACCATTCTTATTTTGCAGGTATTGGAGTTTTTGCAATCCTTTTTGATTTTGCTTGGGATACTGTCTTCTATAAAGTTTTCCATAGTGGATTTCTATACTTGCTTTGTACATGGTAGACTTTTTTTCCCCCTTCTCTCTAAACATTATTGATAATGTTCAGTAAGCAAAACAGAAACTGTACAATCCTTTTAACCCTGTGTTGTGTAATGGTATCAATATGATGAACTATATGTATGTATCTGTTTTATTGAATAGATCTGAGTGTGCTGGTTTTGTATTAATGTATGAAACAGTGGTATAGCTTTCAGTTGATTCAACGGAACTGATTTAGATCAACTTAATAAAAGGAAAAAGAAACAGTTGATCATGCTGCTATGGGAAAGAAATTCCCCACAGTCACACTGAATAGAAGAATTCTTTGACCTAAACTGGAAAAAACTAATGGCAAAATCCGTTAGCATGTGTAAGCACTGTAAAATATTGTATGTAAGGCTGAAGTAATTGTCAATCCATACATTTGTTTATGTTCTCCAAACCTTTAAGACTGCTATGTAATATCAAAGGCATACAAATAGAAGAATGTGTTCCTTGGTTGATGCTGCTTTGTCAAATATCATAGTAAAATCCAGGGGGGAAACCAAAACCCATTCCTTTGTTTACTTTATTAATCTAACTATCACTTCTTTTCTGGTAGAAGTCAGCAGAATATCTGTTTAAATGTTTAATATACTTGATCAAACACTTCTCCTTGCTAAGTCTCTTTCTTTGTTAAATTAGAATCAAGTCATGTTCGCAGTCCAAAGCCTGATTACATTCAGTTCAGCGTGGGACAGGTAATAGTTCACAAAACATTTGGCTATTCAGGAGTTATTGTTGGATGGGATGTAAAAGCTAAAGCTCCAGAAGAATGGCTACAACACAAATATCCTCCAGCAAAACAGGTTTGAATGCATTAAACTCTCACTTTTATTAATACATATGCAGAATAACTCAGGTTAAAAACCACCTCAGAAGCACTGTCACGGGCAGATTTCCCCCTAACCTAATGGAAAGTACTTTTAGGGTCCTGTATCACCTGTGCAGCTGAGCGATACCTCCGCTGCTTCTGCGCTGTTGTCCCAGTAGAGCTTTGCTTTTGCACCACTGATAGGTTAAGCTTCGCTGGTCAGGGTTGTACTGGACATGGCTCGAATTAAACTTACTCACTTTTATTATACAGTGTTGTATTTAAAGTAGCAGTGCCAACCTATTCTGTTTGAACGGATTTCTCATGGTGTGTTACTAAAGTTGAGAGGCTGTTAAATCCTTTATTTCATCATCTATATTTGGTAACATCTTCATTGCACCTAAGAAATGCAAGCGATCCTTCGTGTTTAATCAATTTCGGTTAGAAGGCAATGTTTTGGGGGATCTGGATGCTTGGAATGTAAATCTATTTAACAACGTATTTTGTTAGAATGTTTCAAGCTTTTGAAATTCTCTAGCCCAAGCCCTTGTTGTATCTGAAAATCAGATGCTAAACCTTTGTTGACAGCGCTGCTCTGATGATACAGTGCTGCATGCTCTGTGGCTTGGCCGCTGACATGCTGCTTAAGTGGCAGGAAGGCACTAGGCTTTAAGTCAGAGGACTGGAAATGAGAAAAAAAGGAGAAAAAAAAATTAGAAACTCTGCCTGTAGCAGCGAATGCATGTTCAGCTGGGAGTAGACATTTGGTACCGTTTTGTGAGTTTTGTTCCTTCCCTGCTGTAATTTAATTCACCTGCCACTCACCTTTGGCTTCTAAAACACCTGCATCCTTGCTTTCTTTTCGCCTCTCCTTTTCTCCTCTCAGTATTGTTGTCACCAACTGAACACCCACGAGTTTTCCGTCAGGCGTCCTGATTCTTTTTCTATTGTTCTCTTCTCCCAGTGACCTTGTGTTCATCTTCATTGCTTTAATTTCAGCAGCGATGCCATGTGGTTTAAGTGTGTGCCTTCTGAGTTTTTTAGCTTCGCCTCCTCACGTTACCTGCATCAGCTGTGAAAAATGCTTCTTGACTGTTACGAGGCAACTACTACGCTTGGCCCATACAAATCCCCTCTAAACATGAGCCAGGCTTTCGGCCTGACTTGACTTTGCCTTTCTCTGACTTTCAGTTCTCTATTACGTCATTGAGCATTGATCGATGCTAACGGCTTCATAACCTCCAGTTATCTGTCCGTATTCATCCATCGCCTTTTTGTGTTTAGATTGTGGGTTACTCTGGGCAGGAATGTTTACGGATAGGAGTGAGCGTGGTGGGACCCTGGCCCATGTCGTGTGCTCATAGGCACTGTAAAAATAATAGCAAACCACACTTTTCCTTTCCTGGCTGGAAGATTTTTATATGTACATAGAAGTTGCTTTAGCTCTGCCCAGGGTTGGGACCAAGATTGCCAGAGGTGGTATTATGTTCGGAATTTGCCTCTTTCTCTCTGGTGGCCTCTGTTGCCACTTGTGAAGGAAGAAGGGTGGCTAACAAATTGTTACGGGACCTATATCCATTAAAATCTTGACTCTTAAAACATGTTCAGATATACCAAGAACGTCACGTATTACAGTTTTGATTGCTTCATATTTAATTTTCCAAACTGATGTTGGGAAGATAATAAAAATGAACTCCCTGTATGTATATATTGAATGGGTTTAGGTTCTGTAAGCGTGGTGAGAGGTTAACTGATTATCTAATGTAATCTTTAGTCATCATCTTCCTTTGAGGCTATTTATTTTCCTTCTATTTTTTACAGGATCTAAAAGATACTCCTCACTACCGAATTCTAATTAACAAAGCAAATGAATTTGGCAAATCTACAGCTTACATTCCTGAGGAAGAGATAACAATTATTAAGGGATTAGAGGTAGTATTTATTTTTTATTCAGTTACAACTTGTTGTTATCCTGTACGTTTAAAAGCTGGCTGACCTTCGGCTTAATAGATACTATCTATTTTGCGAAGTTAGTGAAAACTAATAGAGAAAGCAGATGATAAACAAATTACTGCTGTACTTTCAAGTGTGTGTTTCTGGAAGGTGATAAATGACCGAACCCAGGTACTGCCTGCTTCAAAGTATCCAACAGCCTAGTTTTGTAAGTGCTTTAGTAACTTGATTTCTGTTATGTACAGACTGTTGTAGACATGGACTTTTGTTTTAGGATTTCACTGACCTGTCAAAGTTGGGCAAATCATTTAATCTCTTTCTACTGGATCTAGTAACGTATACTGGTTTCTCAATTCCACTCTGAAAAATCTGCATTTCAAACAGCTCCTGCTCAGCTGCTGCCCAGACTGAATAATGTCTCCTTTCTTAACTGCAAAACTCTCTGGGAGCCAAAAATTCTGTTCTGTGTATCACGGTCTTGGTAGCTTTGATTTCTAGTTTATACAAGGTGCACCTGATTCTTAAACTAGTCAAAGAATCTGACCCACAACATGGCCTTGAGGCACGCATGCCACGTACAAATGGCTTTTTGCAAGGGATCCAGTCCTATTGTAGATGCCGCCTTTTAGATAGTGGCAGTATCTGCACTAAAAATAAGAGCAAGTAGCTGAACCATTCATCCATTCCTTGTGGTGAGTCAAACAGAGGAGATTCAAACTGGCATCTTCTGCCTGTCAGGAGAACCCCCCAAAAGAAACGTGTGAGTTAAGCTGGCCTGAAGGCTCTCTGTGCTCTCTCGTGAAACTGTGCTGCTGCACATAAAGGACCCCCCTCAATCAATGGGGCCGAACAGTTACCGTTACCTCTTTTACATGGGAGAAGCCTTAGTTCCAGTTCTTGTTTCTGTTTTAGCCGCCGATTGTAATATAAAATGTGCTAACATGCCTGAACTTAGGAGCAGGAATTATGCTGTCCCAGATAAAAGTGTCATAAGTATTTAAAATTGGGGTTTGGCAACTCTAACTTATGTGTCTAAAAATATACCATTCATTATGTCAGCCAGCTGGCTATCCTGGCTACCTTCGGTTACCTTTATAGTCCATGGGGAGAAACAGCTACCTCACCTTAAACACCTTGTCTAAACTAGCCTTGAAGATATATATGCGATTGCTTTATTCACCTGCATGGCAGGCTCGTTCTCCCCACAGATTATTAGAGGAACTGATGGTAACAGGCTCAAAAAATCAGGTACTTGAAAGTTGTCTAGTTGAGATTAATTACAAATGGTGAGTCATGACTGTACCTCAAGTTCAAAAGAAGGTCTGTGGATTGCCCTCACCCAGCCTTTCCTACAGCCTAATAGGCAGAGTAATTGCCTGAAGAGTTGAGACTGATGAGAAGATGCTTAGACTTGTCCTAACTCCTTCCCAGTCAGCAGTTCCAACCTGCTCACTGTAGGCTTTCTGCATCGTGACAAAGCATGCAACTTGGGTTGCCCTTTGTGGATTTGGATCTTCAACTTGCACGTTTTGGTACCTAAACGCCACCAACTTACTGTGCCTTTACCATTTCCCTGACTACTTCTTTACTGTTCCTGCTGCCTAATTGGATTAGATAACTGATCCAGCTGAAAACAACCCCAAATAGCTCTGCCAGCAACAAATGAGTAGCAACTACTTCAATAAGAAACAGTTCTGATTTTAAAACATCAACGCTGGTGTAGATCCAGCACGTAATATCTCATTAGATATGTTCAACACTTGTAGAGTACTTTGAGAAACCCACTGTTCTGATGACATTAATTAGGTTAAGGTACATGGAAAATCCCACTGGAAATATCTCTGTGTATAATATGTGTTTAAAAACTAATCAGGAGTTTTCAAAAAGGTAACTGTAGTAACCTTAATGATTCTTTTAAGTATCAGTTTGTATTGATTGCTAATTTGGGTGCTTATTCAACTTGAAATATTATTTTCCCAGGTGCATCACCCTGATATGAAAGCCTATTTCAGCGGATATGATGGATCAAAATACATCATGCAGCCATGGTTGAAAAAAATCTATCCTCATGACTGACGTACTTCAGCGTTTGTACATATAACGTACATCCAGACTACGTAAATCCTTTTTAAACTTGAGAAGATAGACACCAGGATAAAACTCACGTATATTTTTCCCTGTGATGAAATAAAACATTCCTAAGCATGTTTTCTGTTGAACGATCCATTTTGTTAGAAGCAAACACAGTGCGTGTTCAGTTCACTTATGACTTGGAACAGAGATTAATTTCCTTCCAGATTTGGGAGGAAAGGTTTAAATACAGCCCAGTTGCAGCTAGGAGTACCAAAAATTTTGCACATCAAATATCTTGCTCTTTTACAGGGGTTGTAGTTTCAGAACTGTAGTTTCGGAATAAATAGTAACCTTAATTTTAGGGGAGAGAGCTAAATAAAGGCAAACAGGAACTGAAATATTTCTGAGGAAGGCTGTAATAAGTAAATCCTGCCATCCTTTGACTATTCTCTTTACAAAAGCATGCACTGTGCTGCTTTCACATGATGCATGCAAAGGAGGAGTTAAATCTACTTTTTTGCAGGTGGACAGATATGTTAAGAAACCTACTTTGGCTCACTACACAAACGTCATTCTTAATATTCTCTCTTAATTCTACTTGCTACCATAAGAATAAAGCAAAATACAACAACAAACTCAAGAAAGTATAAAAATTTTATTAAGAAAATGTGTAAGGATTTGAAAGTTTCTAGAGCAGCTTGGTTCTTCTGTTTTCTTTTCCCTTTATCTCAAACACAGCAAACACTCTACAGGAAGCATAAGCAGTAGCATTCTGGATTCTTTCCTGCAGAGTCAGTGAATCTGGGGAGTTCGATAGATGACTGTCTATGTGGCCTCCCCATTCTTTTGTTTCTTCTTCTCTTATTAATAAAGGTTTTCCCAATGTCTGGCCAAACAGTCGACAGACTTCTTGAGCTTTCCGCCGAGTGTTTCCAACAGCGGCGACACATACTTGACGGCTGAGAGGTAGAAAAAGCAGCACAGTAACAAGCAGGGCCAACTGCTGTACAAGTATTCCTGCCAAGCGTGGGTTTTATTAATGCCTCAGCTTTTGTAACTGCATAGATGTAAGGTGCGCCACCTTCCCCCGGGTTCTGGGTGATAGTTTAGGAGTTTGAGGGGGAAATGCCTGGAGAAAATGTCAGCGTCCTCATCAGCTATGATCAAGCATTTCTAAGTGCCACAGGTATCCGTGGTGCGTGGTGCAGAGCAAGAGTTCAACCCTCGCTCCAGGCATTTGGGTGGCTCCGCTGTAAGGCACCTATTTAACCTCACTGGCCTGATTTCCAGACTCCTAAGGAAATACCTTTGAGACACGCTTCTGATATCTCCAGAAGTGTTAGCAGCAGCCACGTGAGCTTGCTTCTTCGGCCAGCTGTGATTCTTTTCTTTAAAGAGGCAAAACCCANGCAGGACTTCTAATAATTAACACCTAAAATATCAAGACTGTGAGTTTCAAAGTAGCATGCTTCAGTGCTGAGCAAGCACCGTACATGGTTCTTTTCAGAACATTTCAGCAGCTAAGAGCAATGGGAATTGGCAAGGGTACTTAGAATTATCGATATCTGGTAACACACTTGTACCTTCACGAATAAATACAAATTAAACCTATATGTGCTGATGTAACCAAACGCAAATTCTGTTGACTTAATGTTCACAGTACATCATACTTCCAATGGAAATCAGGGGGAAAATATTTTTTATCACATTCTCCCGTTGTCCAGGGACACTGTAGAAGTAAGAAGCTGCACCTCCTAGGCTGAACGGCATTAATTTATATTTTAAAAAAATACTGAAATATTAGAACATAAAATTTAATAGGTATGAAGGAAACCATTTGCCCCCATTACAAATAGTATAAATTACATATTCATATTAACAGTTATCTGAGGCTGTAAAATTTGTGGCGTGAGAGAGAACTTACCGAAGGGTGTCTATGGCTTCGGGTGTATGATAGAAGTGAGGTGGACTGATGGTGACAGAGGTTCCTAACTTTTCAATGAGTAGATTGCAAACATTCTGCATTTTTCCAAAATCGCTGAATATAATACAGACCTGGGAGTGAACACAGACATCATACAAGCATTTTTTTTCAATTTTCCCCTATGATTCAACACTTGTATTTAAATCAGCATAAAGCCAGATACGTACAAACTAACTAAACATACTAGTCCTGTATGTAACTCCAACATTTATTTACTTAGAACACTTTATATAGCTCTAGAGACTATCATTAGGTTTGCAATAGAAAGAAGTTCATAAAATGGTTTAAACCTGAGGATGAAGACATGGCTTTTTGTGAGGAAGTCCGGCATTCTTGGTATGTAGACAATTCGAAGAATGAATGTGCTATTTGGGACACATGACAGCTGCATCCCGGTTCTTCCATTTTTAGATGACTAAATGTTAATTACACAGAAGCCCAAGCAAAATGATGTGGAAAACATTGTGCAGGAAGGACATTTACATTTTAATTCCAAGCATTAGGTTCAAAAAACCTAAACTAGGAGACTAAACTAAGCCTAGCCCAGTCCAGCTTGCAGTGGGCTCAAAACCCCTGTGTTGGCTGAACAGATTCACTCCAGCGCCTACAGAGAACTGGGCACTCCAGACTTGGATTAAAAACAATTAAAACATCTAGCTGTCTGTGGCGTTGGCAATAAGAAGCATTAAATACAGATGTATCAGGACTTCAAGTGCTTTCCCATGTGCTACAAAGCAGGCATCACTCTCAGCCCCAGATCCAGAGCCCTACAGCCTTCCTTGTGGGGAAGTGCCAGCCAGGAGGTAACTTCCCAGCAGGAGCCAGCCTTTTTCTGTGGCACAGCCTGGGTCCCAAACTCTTTTTTTAGAAGAACCAAATTCTCATCTTCCCTTCCCAGTGCAGCGCTCTCACCACCAACTCAGGCTCACCTTTCTCTCTTACCCCTGACTCTTTCCTTTCTTTTCACACAGTAATGCAGCTTCAATGGGAGGGGAAGAAAAAAAAGCTGTGGCAAAGAAAATTCCACTGCCAACGCCCGTGACACACAGCCAGCCCTGTGAGTGCTGCAGCCCATGCAGTGACCTGTCCCAGTGAAGGTATATGGTACAGAATTCCACGTGATGGCATGTCAGCTGCACTGCAGTAGCTTCCTGTGTGCATACCATAGATGGTCCTTTTGGCGATTCAAGGAAGTAGAGGCTACTTCACATAAAGGACAAGGTACAAACCGGATATTGCCAATGACCACAAAGTAATCAATGCACACATCTTGTTACCCTTGGTAGCCTCTCAGTGCAGTACATGTACCTCATCCTGGCTTGAATCCTGGAAATGGCTCAGCAGCCCTTCACACAGCCGAGCCAAAGCTGCGCTTAGGGCCTTAGAAACTGACCACGACGGAGCGGCAGGGCAATTCCATCTTCTACACGGACAAATGGGTCCCACCTCTTGTGCAAAACTGCACCAAGTCTGCATCTTCAGCTCGGCTGCGCCCCCTTCATCTGTAACCTGGGGGTTGGATCACTTTCTGGAAGGCGCAGTACCCATTTGAACAAATACTGAAGACGAGACTAAACCTAACTTGCTTTCTTCAGTGTGAGTTCTTGCCCGATATAAAATGCATACATCCTCTTGTGGTGTTTCGCCAGAAAACTGTCATAGCTGTATTTTGGGGAATGTTGGAAGTCTCACTATAAGGACTGTCATAGTGTTTTCCAGACGGTGTTTACAAGATTAGTTCCCTCAAGGGGATTACACAAAAGAATGATCAAACAAAAGAACTGTGGGTCTTAAGCAAGAGATAAGCTGCTCAGACTGGGGCAGTTCTGGGCACTCAGAAACTTTGTTTTTAAAAAAGCAGCATGTAATCAGGTACCCTCAGGGACAGGAAACAACTAAGCAATAGCTATGAGTTTTGTTGGCTTTTCCCCCTAAAAAGAAGTTTTCATTTAGAGCTAGATCCAATAAATTCCACTTATATTTACAAAGGATACCTGAGCATGAAAATGCAAAGCAGTCTTTCAATTTCTTCAATTACAATTAAGGTTAAAGAGTGTGAAAAAGTAATATAAGGGTACGCAAAACCAGTATGGACATACAAGGTTTGGATAAGGCTGTAAAGGATGAGAAGTTCTGGTTTATAAGGAGGCAAGTATGTTAAGAAATGCACAAAACCAACATAATCTTCATCCCATGAGATCACCATGCAATAAATGAACTATTATGATTAAGATATTACAGAGCTTTGTGATCTCATGCACAGCTTCATTCTGCATATTTTCCTTTGTTATAGCATGAATTAAAATTTATCTCCTTACAGTTGAAAGCGTATCTTGAATTCTTAATTATACCTTAAAATAGCTATTTGTCTGGGAATTTCTTCAGTCTTCTACAAACTCTTACAGTAGACAAATGGTAAAAAGAGTTTATAGAATGAAATAACCCGTGACGTCTACGATTTTATGTGTAACAAATATAACAGCAAACTCTTCAGTAAAGAAGCGAGTGTAAGTTAATTTAAAATTCATTTATATTGCTAAAGTATGCAAACACACTGGTCAATGGAACTTCATTGGTTTATGAAGCTGCACTAATGAAACAAGTACATACATAAAGGGGGAAGCAAGGAGAAACTAATCTCTGCACAAAGAGCAACCATACTGCTACTTAAATGTACAGGGCAGCCAAACCAGCAGTACTATGGCTAGATTTTTCAAGTTCTGACAGCCAGGTCCTAGGCAACCATACAACTCTTGAACAGCAATTACAGCTGGTCCAAGCAGCCTACAAATGAACACTAAATCCATGTAATTCACATTCCACAAACGATCTTTGTTGTATAAAAATTAATAGCAGAAAGGAGACAATTGGTTAAGTTGCCACTTAAGACCGAAGTTGTAAGCTTACGCTTGCCTGTAGTCTAAAAGATAATAAAACTATATTGAATTATTATTTAAGTATAGCTTCTCTAAAAAACGTGGTGATTTAAGCTCTCATGATGGTAAGTGTCTACCTTATGAAGTTAAAGTTGTTCAGAACATGACACTGATACATGCCATTTAAGTAACGGAAGACTTGATTTTAAAATCCAAATTTTACTCTCCAAATTCACCATTATTTCTGTATTTATTGCTATTATTTAGATGGGAATATGCCTTCAAGCAAACAAGCAAACTAAAGAGTCTAAACCCTGTTTTAGAGGATTGTAAATAGCAGCTCTATAAAACAGCTATCATTTTATTGCAGACTTCCAGGTTTACTTCATAAGAACCTGGAAATTTGCTGGGTAGTGATTAAAGTCTGGTGCTCTAAAAAGATTCATCGACTGAAAACACATCATCTCCCTCAGTGAATGTTTCCAGCATAGCATTTATTTCCTACTATAACATGAATGTGCAAAAATATACTCCCCTGAGCTGCTTTTGAAGTAAATAGGATTATTCCCATAAGATTTAGCTTTCACACAGGACTTTTTACCTACAGAATTCAAAGTCAATTACCTAGGAACCAATTTGCTTTGCTTTGCTTGCAGCAAGCTGATGGCAGAGCCGTGTAGAATAGACCAAAGAAAGTCCAGATGCTCTTCAGCTGTGGCTTAAGCAGATCTAGATTAGGGCTGCCACACCACTGTTGTGACCCATCCACTCCTGTCCTCTGCCATGCATTGCCTCCAGTTCAGGGAGCTAAAATAATGGAAAAAAATAAAAGCTAATCCGGAAAAAACCCAAGTTATTAACTGGAGCAGCTTTCTGAACTGACTTATTACCTCATCACCTAAGTACAACTCCTTACAGAAAGTAGAGGGCAGGAAGGGCTAGGGGTGAAGAACAGCGTGGGTTTGCTTACACTGGCACAGAACAACTGTAGGGCCCCAGAACCAAATATTCCCTTCTGTTGCATCATGTAATATTTGAAAAGGACGCATTCAGCCGAGAAGAAAATAATTCTATATTATAGTAGCAGAAAACAAGTTCCGCACACACCAGAAGACTGCAGCTGAACTCTGCTTTAAACTGCAGTCCTTCAGTAGTTTCTTTGGTCTGTGCTGCCTTTACTACAGAGAACATCTACTCCTCCGTATGAGGAAAGACAGCCTGCAAATTTTCATTGGTCCTTGCTACATTTCTTATTCTTTTTTAATTATTATTTTGGTTAGGTTGAATACATACCTCTGCTTCCATTTGGTAAGTATTTTCTACTCTACTAAAATCCTCTGTTACAGTCATATTTTCTTCCTAAAACAAAATACAAGAATATAATCTTAAAAGACAGAAATTAAGCATCTGTTGGAAATGCGTGTACATAGTGTCCTGTAAAAGTGGAACTGTTTCGGCTTATTACTTATGACTTAGCAACAGAAATTTGGAATTTTCCATGCAAATCTCTTCACTTAAAAACCAGCTGGAATTTAAAGACTTCTTGACATTATTTAAAGGAAATTATACAGTAGGTCTATAATGCAAATTTCCTGCTATTCACTTGGAGAAAACAATTAGGTCTTAAAAGTAACTGCTAGCTAGAAGCTGTGTGTCACTGTAAATTCACCTGCTTCAAAAAACTAGAAGCTTCAATTGTTTTCAGAAAGTTAATATGTGAGAAGTGCTTTTCAGGCCCCTTTTTTAAGATATGTTAATAGTAGCAGCTTGTAGCATGGTGATGTGAACAATGACTAAGCACTGGTTATTCTGGCAGAATGGTAACCCTTAAAAGAGGCTATGCCACCACTGACACCATTAACAGCAGCTACATTATTCAACATAATGGCTGCACAGAGCACTAGCAAATCCTGTGAGACTTACAGATAAAATACTGGACTAAGATACAGAATAACTCCAGTTATATCTGAATATTTGACCAGCTTGCTAGAAGTCTAACAATCACATTTTTTTCACAAGCTTCTCTCTTCAGTAAACAGTTTGGATGAACAATTTATTGTAAAATTACTACAACACAACAATAAGCACAGTTTACAATTTAATTGTAAATATAACTTTGCATTTAATACCCGGGAACTGGAGGGAAGCAGACACTAAGTCTTCCAATTACTGAAAAAGTTTTACTTGTTAAATTCATTTGCATAGGAAAACAATATTTGCTTTCAGTGTTGACACACTTCAAAAGATGCTTTGTGTCAGAATATTTCCTACAGAGGCTCAAATCTTCAAGTTTACCATGTAGCATGCATGCATGCGTTTATATAAATGACATTAATCATGAGAAGTATTTTCCTTTAAAAATACCATATGGGAATTAGATCCATAATTACCATTGCACAGCAGCCTACAAGAAACAAATTTTGAAATTTCAATTTTATGATTGATTGACAGTGCTCAAATACAAGCACAACGGTCCTATTTTTGGATAATCCTGGGCAACGCCCAGGGCCACTTAGTCCCTAAAAACTGTATTTCCCTTTTTGCAGTCATAGCCTTGAGGTACTTTAGCAGCATGGCTGGTTTGCTAAAGAGTGCTCAGGTCAGTCCAGCACCAGCAAGCCATTTAATTTACAAAATGGAGAAAATCTTACTATTTATGATGGAATACAATTACAATTGACAAGAAAGATCTTTTTCTAGTGCTCTTGCAGGTGTTACAGAAATAACCACACAGAATGAGTTTTTTCTACAATTCATATTTTGCAGAAATAACTATACTGTAATAAAACTTTAAACATAGGAAAAGTGCATTTGTTTTTCCTTGTCCCTGCACCTTAAACCGTTTTAAAAAAAGTTCTCTTTCCTGCTGAACGGATTAAAGTCTTCTAATTTGGTTTTGCCCTCCGCAAGGTTCCTGTGTATTTAAGGACAGTGCCATCCTGTGGCTCCAGGCACTATTGCAAGATCAACGCAATCCTAGGGAAAGATCATTTTGTGCCATCTCTTATAAAATTTCCCTCACAGCTAATTTTTATCCCATCAGATTTGACAGTAGCTGTACATGTTATTGAAGATAAATGGATGACATAATTGCTGAAGTAATAACAAGGTAGCTTCCTGCAATACATCTTCTGTTAGATACTTTGTTCCTGTTTGGGAGAGTGTTGGGACAAAGATATGGAAAAGACAGGTAGGTGACGACAGAATTTCAAAATGGGATCAAGACTTCGACTACATCAAAAGCAAAAGGCTTTTTTTTCCTACTGCTTATGTCTACTGTTCATATTTTGGCCGAGGAACTATCCATTTGATGGCAATAGCCAGAGGAAAAATAGTTTTCACTGTGACTTAGGGAAAGCTATACTTTTGAAGTGTCAGGCATTCTGAAATAAGTCTCTCCATTTTCTATATCTGTGGGCAAAGAACCACAGTAGGAAAATTAAATGAATACAACGTCATTATTATTATTATTATGTGATGACTCAATTACCCCAGAAGCCATAGAACAATTCTTAAAAGAATTGCACTTGCATTCTGCTTATATAGCCTATTTTCTAAGCTGGCAGTGACATAAAGGATCACTGCTGCAGGTACTCTAAAAACAAAAGAGAAAGAGACAGTCCATATCCCATTGATCTTATAATATCAAGCCTAGAACTGTGCTTTGCCTTGTATTTTCCTTCTTTCAACAGACCAAAAAATCTTATATAGCCCTTCCTCCTACCTATCTGCTACTTCTTCACAGGACTGTTGTGTCCACCCTCGTGACACTCTTGTTTACAGGAATGACTTCTCCTTTCCTCGGAAGAGAACAGGAAAAAAACCTCAATAGATAAAGTAGCAAAAGCACACTTTAAGGAGACAGCTGTATAACAATACAGTACCAGAAAAGCCTATCTGCAGAAAAAGTTACGTGTTCTGCTCCTGGTTACTGAATTAACAAAACTCTGAGACCTTTTTATGAAACACAAGGCCAGCCTTAGTAAGGGAAAGCATTTATGGTTTGGAAACATAGGCTAATCCATGTGGTAAGCTACGCTGATATTTGTAGTTATAAATAAAAAAAAAATCTGGAGACACCTGGAAATGTCTCTTAAAATTTACTTGTAGATTTTGACTGACATATCCAATATAACTTTATGTTATGAAACATAAAGATATTTAAACAACTGAAAGAGTTAGCTTCTTCTACCTGAACACAGGATGTTTGTTCTTAGTGCTAAAGAAATAGTTAATCAGAGTTTTAATATATGCTCATAGCTCCTGACAGTCCATCCATCACAGTGTGCCCGGTGGACAGTTAAGTATGATCAGCACCTACAGTCAGCGTGTACCCCAGCGAGGCATGTGGTACCTGCGCTGCAGCCCCTCATCCCCTCGTTCCGTCTGTTCTGTTTGGCATTAGACAGACAGAACAACCACCAAAAAACCTACGGTGATGAAGTTCCTGCTGCTTAATGTCCATTCAAGCAATAACAGAATTGTATGTAATAGTTACTTGAAAGAAGGTAAAAAGCAGATTTGTACTCAAGCAAATGTAAGGATACTTTGGGGGTATTTCTTAAAATACATGGTAGTCTAAAAAAGGTGATGTCGTATGCTGGTTTCCACCTTTCTTATTCAAGGATATATTGAAATTGGAAGATTTTGTAACTGGGTGAGCAAAACTTCAAAATCTTTCTTTTTAACTGACCGTATGGATGTACATCCATAACTGTGACTCCTAAATAACAGCTACGAAATGTGGAGAATATTGCACATATATCCAAGGATATATCCCAGTACAGACAAACTCTAAGCCAGAGCCCACTGAATATAGTTTGTGAGTTTGTTTTGCTAAATAGCACTCTGACTAGTACAACAAATATTACTGTTATTTTAAAACAAGATGGCAGATGCCAATTATTAGGTACAGTGATTAAAGAAAACAAGTGTCATCTCCCCACCACTCCCCAAATAAATCATAGGTGGTAAATATAAAATCAGTTTGCTTCTAGAGAAAGAAAAAACCTTACTTTTGAGCAGCTGGGCTGAGTAAGAGAGATTGGTTTCCCCGTTGATTTTACTTTCCCTGCAGCCTTCAAAGCAGATTCAGTGCTCTGAAGTGCTGCATATACTTACAGCACTCTATAAATAAATGCTACTATGTGCATCTATTTCTGATTAAAATCCTGTGTAAATATATATGGAAATTAGGTGATGCCCCCAGGCATCCTGACACGCTGCTAATGCAAGCTCCTGCTGCTGCAAAGGTTATACGCACTTCTGGTCTCGCAGGCTTCCTATCATAGCAACGACAAGGGTTAAGGAAATTGGTCTACGGATTAATTAAAAATAAATATATAGAATAGCCAGCTGATTTCTAAAGAGGCTTGCAACAACTAGAACCATATGGAGACTGTGAAGAGATATTAATTTTACAGTGGTCTAGAATGCCATTAGCTACAAGTGATGTTAGCAAATGCAGTTAAGAACAAATTGCCAGCAGTGAGAGTTGTTAGTAGAAACGCTTCAAGGCAAATAAAAGCTCCAGCAGTGGAGTGATTTAAAATTGGATGGAACAAAACACTAAAAATTATACCACAGGGAACTACTCTGAAAAAAAAAAATTAACTTCATGTTGTTTTTCTCAGAGTTCCCTAGAGCTAACACTTTGCTAACACTGAGAAACCCACAACTTAAGCAGCATTTCACAGTCCCTCAAGTAAGTAGAAAGAACTAACATTTCCATTCTCCAACGTATAGCATCTCTGAAACAGCAAGATTACTGTGAAATTATTATAACTATAAGAAGGCACTGAATGCTCTCACATTGTAAGGACAGTCCACTCTCTACCTAGGATGTTACACCACCGCTGCTTACCTGCTCCCATTACATTTCTAAATCTGACTGCATACACCCAACTATAACCATTTGTTTGGCCAGGTCATACTTAATTTTGCATTTACTTTTTTCTAGCCTGGAGTTGTGTGCACAAGCCTCTCTAAAGCACACTCCTTTATATTTAACATCCTGCCTGCTCCTTTTACACGCTGTCCGCCACGTGTCAAACGTTCCATGCCCTCCTAATTCAATCAGGCTCATGTCAAAACTGGAAGTCGGTTACTCAGATTCACTGTAGGGTAAATATCTGTAACTATCTTTTCTAATCTATCCACGCTCTGAAGAGCCATTTAATTGCAACCAGGATGAAAATACTCCACGATCTGACAGCCTACCATGGTGGTGGGTACAAAGCTTATCATCTTCTCTGCTAATAAAAATAAATGCATGATGAGGTGCCTTGTCTTCTCCTATTCCTCTTAAAATCCACCAGACTTTAAACTCCTATTAACTCACTTCACAGAAACTGAAGGCATTAAACCTGTAACCCCATAGAAAAATGCACCAGTTCTGACTGAACGAGTCGTTCGGATGGCAATGGAATTGTGCTCCCCGTGACAGACATGCACCCAGCCATGCGTTCTGGAAAAATGTAGGGAGCAGGATGACATACCTAGCCCACAGCAGCCTCCATGTCTCCTTGCCACCTAGTCCCATAGCTGCAATAGGAGCTTTTTCTAAATCAGTGGCTAAGAGGTCTTTTTTTATTGCCTTCTTTATTTCTGAAAAAAAATGCCTTATTTAGCTAATACAGAAACAGAGGCAACAACACTATCAGTTTTAAAAGAAAATAGTAAAACCTATTTTGTTGGGGGGAAAAAAAAGTTGGAGTCAGCACCTATCTGCAAATGCATGCAGCATTTGAGATGTAGGCGTGCAATTTCACTGTAAGCACATCACTGTTCAGGCTGAGTAACTTTCTTTCTTTGTATTTGCTAATACTGAATTGCACTGTAACATCACACAGCATCACAAAACCCTTCTGCAATTCTTTCTTTTTTACTACATTGAATAATTTGGTGTTGATAGCAAACTCTGTCATCTCCCTTTCCCCCAGCTCATTTGTGAATACACTAAAAAGGAACAAACTTCCCGGGGAACTTCAATAGCAAGTAACTTTCAAAAGCAACCACTTATCATCGAATCATAGAATGGTTTGGGTTGGGAGGGACCTTAAAGATCATCTAGTTTCAACCCCCCTGCCGTGGGCAGGGACACCTCCCACTAGACCTGGTTACTCAAAGCCCCATCCAACCTGACCTTGAACGCTTCCAGGGATGGGGCATCCACAACTTCTCTGGGCACCCTGTTCCAGTGTCTCATGAAAGATCAGCTTCGTTCTGCTTTTAAGAGTCCTAACTGTGGAGCACTATCCAAAACTGTTTTATAAAAATCCCAAAACATCACCAGCACAATTGGTAGGACAAACATCACCCTTATGGAGCATTTACAGTGTGGACAAAGCTTTAAAAGCAAGACTATGCTTTTCTCACTGTCATAAAACTTCCCGAGGCCAAAAAACTTACTATGGTAAAGGAACTTTTTGAGTCCACAAGGGGCTGCTGTCACTTCAGCTATCTTGATCATGCGTAACATTTTTTTTCATAGCTCTCTCCTTCAGTGGAAGAAGAGGAAAAAAACTCTGTAGGCATTTGTTGCCAAGCTATGCTAGTCACACCGTTACACTGACACACAGGCAGAGGTTATGTTGCTGTGTACCCCGTTATCAGTTTTATCCATAGGCGCGTGAGGATGCTGCATTACATGAACAGATGAAGCAGTCGAAGCAGGATGGTTTTCACACGCAAAACAAGCAACCCGTTGGAGAGCCCCAGCAGCGACGTTCCACCTTTTCCGCGGAGGCTGGCAAAGCTGCAGCCTCCCAAAGACAGGAAGCCTTTCACAGCAGCGCCCCAGCGGCCGCCGCATCCCCGAGGCCGAGAGCTCCAAACCCCCGTCACTCCTCCGCTTCCCGCCGGCCGGGCCGACGGGCCCAGCGCTCCAACGCACCGGTCCCGGCGCCCCTCAGCGGGCGCCTTTCCCTTCCCCCGGGGGATGCCCCGGCCCCGCCGCTCCTGCTCCGCCGCCGGCAGGCTAGAGGAGGCCTCGGGGGCCGGGAGGTGCCGGTTGGACCCCGCAGCGGAGGGGAACCGTCCCTCTCACCCCTCCCCTCGCCTTCCGCGGCGGAACTGCCCGCCCCTCAGAGCTCGGCGCCGCAGAGGATCCCCCGCGCTGAGGCCGGTGGGGGGCTCTCACCGGGACGCCGCGCTGCCGGGCGCTCTGGGCGATGTACTCCAGCCGGCGGGCCACGCTGCTCCGCGCCGCCCCGGCCGCTGCCTTTCGGCTGCCCAGCCGCAGCGACACCCGCGCCCGGTCCGGTCCGGCGCTCAGCTCCGCGCTGCCGCTGACGTGCACCTCCCGCCCGCACGGCGTCGGGGGGTCGCCGCGTCCCGCCTGGGCCGGGACCGGGGCCGGGGCCTGGGCCGGGAGGAGCTCGGCGAAGACGCGGGCAGGGGGCGGCGCGGGCAGCGCCATGGCGGCGGGCCCCTCACGTCACCATGGCAACCAACGCCGGCGCGCCCGCTGCACCCTGGGAGGCACCCACGTGACATCCCCCTTCCGCTCCCTCTCGCCATCCCATTGGCCGCCCGGACGCCAGACCGAGGCTTCTTCCCGCCGTGACGGGTACTGAGGCGGAAGTTCCTCTGCCGCCCGCCGAAGGTGGTCTGCCATGACAGTTACCGAGGCAGGGAGCCGTCGGCGGCGGAAAGGGGTTGAGGCAAGCGGCTGGGCCGCAGGCGTTAGGAGGGCAGTGGCAGGGGCGCTGTAGGTGCACGTCCTCTGGGGAAAAGCTGTCCCCCTTCTGCCGTTTTTGACCTATTATCGTATTTTTTTCCAGTATGTTAAGGTCTGGAGCAACCTGAAGGCGTGAGGAGAAAGGGCTGCAGTTGCTGCCTGTGGAGGTGTTAGTGGGAGAACGAAAAACCCATCTACACAAAGCAGATAAGCAGGCACTTCTTTGTTGCAGCACTGAGGACACGGGGGATGGCTCCACCAAAGCGTGTCCGATTCAGCATCAAAATTCATCAGTTTTTAAACACTTTTATCCAGCCATAGTTACAATGTTTCTTAATTTAACCTTTACAGTGATTGGTTCTTAATTACATAACCTTATTTATATTCTAAAATAATCTTCGATCAATTTTATCCTTAATATTCAAATCAAGATGGGAAGGGTAAGGGGTTTCTAAGCAGCGTAACTAGTGTCCGTAACAATTTCCATGGCTTCTTAATACAAAACATAGAGCGATTCTGTATGTCTTAGGTTCCTATGGTTAGCTGTTCCTATAGCTGTTTCATAAACAAACACAACTGTTCCTGTAGCTGTTTCACAAACACAACCATTCCTATGGCTATCTGCTTCACAAACACGCACAAAGGATAGTAAGATTTCAGTAAAACTTAAGATAATCTTCAACAGAGGGAGGGCGGGGTTTTGTTGTGCCACAGCACATCCTCCGCTGGTGGCAGGTGGGATGAAAAACTGTGCTAGCATCAACGCTGCTGGTTCTCCATGGAGGGGTCTTGCAGCGCACAGTGTTGGCTTTGCCGACGTCTGCTCACCGAGTCCTGCTAATGCTGTCCTCTCCTTAGGAAAGGCTTCTCGGAGACTCACAGAATGCTTGAGGTAGGAGGAGAGCTTTTGAGAGGGGGTCCAGCCCCTGGCCCAAGCAGGGTTGGACAGAGCAGGTTGCCTAGGACCGTTTCCAGTTGGGTTTTTAATATTTCAAAGGATGGAGACTCCAGAACCTCTCTGGGTAACCCATGCCAGTATCTAACCACACATAGTAAAAATAAAGTGTTTTGTTATGTTCATGTGGAGTTGCACATGTTTTAGTCTGCGTCCATTGTGTCCTGTCCTGTCACTGGGCACCACTGAGAAGACCCTGGTTCCCTTGTCTTCCTTCCCTCCCATCAGGTGTTTATATAAATTGGTAAGATCCCCTTGAGCCGTCTCTTCTCCAGGCTATATAGTCCCAGCTCTCTCAGCCCTTCCTTATACGAGAGATGCTCCAGTCCCTTCATCAACTTTGTGGCCTTTTTTTGGACTCTCTCCAGTACATCCATGTCCACCTTGTACTGGGGAGCCGAGAACAGGACGCAGCACTCCAGGTGTGTCTCACCAGTGCTCAGCAAAGGGGAAGGACCACCTTCCTTGTCCTGCTGGCAACGCTTCTCTTAATCCAGCCTGGGATGCCATTGACCTGCTTTGCCATGTGGTTGCACGGTCTGCTTCTTGTCCACCAGCACCCACAAATCCTTTTCTGCTTTCCAGCCAGTCAGGCCCAAGCCTGCACTGTTGCATGGGTTTGTTCCTCCCCAGGCACAGGATTTGTCTTTTCCCCGTGCTAAACTTCATGAGATGCCTCTCAGCTCAGTTCTCCAGCCTGCCTGAGTGACTATCACATGACTGGCTCTGTATGTCTGGTCTCCTTTGTATGAGGATTTTGGGAAAGGACTTTGGATAGGTCAATACTATTTATATTTGTGGTACATTGTGTTTTGATCACCTGCAGTCTGGAATCTGGCACGGAGGCTGGAAGCTGACGATACTCTATGTTTAGAGAAGGTCTTGCAGCCTTCAAAATTCACGTTGCAAACGTTGGAAAGTCTGTGTGACATGATATGGATAAACATTGCTATACTCTCCTTCTAGAGAAGAACACAACATGTAAAGACATCAAGACCTGATTTTACAAGTCAGATGCAGATTCCATAGAGGCAGCAAGAAAGAGAAATATTGAACGAATTGAAGCCCTGTCTTTTTTCCTGTCATTAATCTGCTTCGTGCAGTGTGTGCTTCATGTCCCATCATTAGGGAGATTATGTACGAGCTTCCTTTCCCATCATTAATATCACATCTGCCTTAAGAGGTTTCAATGACTTTTGCATGCCTCGTGACTTTTTGAGTCTTCTGCCTTTGAATCTGGTTTTCTCTCCAGATTTGCTGAACACTTAAAGCTTCAAATGAAATGGATTGAACCTGTTAGATATTCATTACCTCTGGAGATGACACTCCATGTTTCTCAGCATGAATAACTAAGAGTAGAGACACCTAAAATTTTAAGCATAACTGACTTTGATCAAAGTTATATGACAAGACAAGGAAGAAGCTTGTAACAGAATCCAGAAATATTGGTGCCTAGTCACTTAACATAAATCCATTTGAGAGCTTACATGAATAAATTCTGGGTGCTGCTGGCTGAAAATGAGTACAGAGGAAATTGCAAATGTGTATCCCTCAGAAATAAGTTCTTTCATTAAACAGGGAGTTAAAAATGCTTTTGAAAATAGTTGGTCACAGCAGGATTTTTTTTTTTTTTAGTTTAGCTAAGATGTTTGTAGAGGATTTACTTAAATAAGTAACAGTATTGATAGACACAATCTAAGTATTGAATGCTGCTTATCAAGAAATCATCAATAAAGCTTTTAAAGAAGTGCTGGATAATGTAATGAAGCCAAATTGTGTACTCTCCAGGTTGTTTTTGTTTGTTCAAGACTATTCTGATTTAACTGTTGATTATAAGTGATTTGCCTTCTTATGAAGACAGACTGCATCAGACAAAATCTGTTGCAGCACGTGTAGCTGTAGATGTGCATTGAAATCTCATACGTTTTGTGCACTTCATAATTCAACAGTGTATGATCTTTAACTTTCTGGGAACACAGTGTGTTTTGTAGATATGTTAGAAAAAGGTATGACAATTAAGAGCTTAATTGGATGAATCCTAGAAGACCATTTCTAAGACCACTTATAAAATTACCTTAGATGCAAATTAATCTATGGAAAAATAATTTTCTGTGGAACAAGGTCCAGTATTATTGAGCAGTGAGCATGCACTATAAGAACGCCATAGACCAGGGATAATTTAATACCTATAGCCACATTTTTACTTTGCACTCCTTAAGGGTACTTTGTGAAGCTCCAGTTTAAGTATTTTGAATCTGTCACTCCGAATTTGAATATAAAGCCAAATCTATGGATAATAAGCTTTTTCTGACTTACAGTTTGAGTAGGAGGCATTTTTGAAAATGATGGATTAAACTGTTGCTTCAGAGTTGGAAAAGCTAATTTAATTGTGAATATAATTCTGCTAACTTATAGTTGAATTAAAAAATTGAAAACTTATCTACAGACTATGAAGAGATAGAGAAGGTGCTAAATTGTGTGTGGGATTTGTTTTTTTCTTTAGGAAGCAGATGGTTTGCTGTTTGGATCTATTTCTGTATGGCAGCAGTGAAGAGCTATATTGCTTATGACTTTTAGCAATGGAGCTGGATTTATTTAGTGCAGTAACATTTTTGAGGTTTGGAATATGTGTGACAAGGACATCTCTGTTAAAGCTGCCGCCAAATGCTTTTTTGTGAAAGGACAATTTGCAGTTGCCATGTTGACTGATGTCTTTCTGTCATGTGTCTCAGATGCTGACTTACTGTACTGCAAAGCATTTAATGAATGGAGACCCTATGTCATATCTATATATTACTTGGTTATTCCTTACAATGTTTTTATGCAAAGTTGGTCAGTCACCCACTTCTTACACATCATTGACAATCACTCTCTTGGGCGAATAAATATCCACTGTAAGACAGATTTGTAACCTTACCACGTTAGATCCAAAAAACCAGAAAATTATTCTTCAAAATGTGAAATTAATTTGTCAGAGTTCTAAATTACTGAATTCTTGACTTAATAACAATCTCCAAGAAGTTTCAAACTTTTACTTGAGCATTTTTTATCTTTTAAGAAGAAACATGCATGGAAGAAAAAGAGGACAAAATTAGTAGCCCTGCCCCTGCTGGTGTTTTACTTCCAAGATCAAAATTTACTGTATAAGCTGGAGCCAATGTAGAACTTAGATGATTTCTGTGAAATCTCATACTTTAAGGAAATGTGTGCCCTCAGGAAGCTTTTTTCCCCTCATGGACTAATGAGGATAACTGAGACTTGCTGAGGCTTATAGGAAACATACTTGGGTTCACAGGAGGTGTGGCTGGTGAGAATTTTAAAGCAAAACAAATGTTTTCCCTTTATCAACATACAAAAATCTATAGAGAAAGAGAAATGTCTCCAGTCTTCTCACTCTGACATTGCCTACAGAATTTCCAAGAGCTATTAACAATTTCTGTAGCTCAGGAGGTTGGTCAGTGAGCCTCTGCTCTAGATGCCACTTGCTGGAAGACACACTCCTATGAATAGAATTTGCATCCCAAGTACGAGAAGTGGCAGTATTGCTGGAAAACATGAATGGATTTATCACGTTTTTGCTTTCCTTTAAACAGCTCAGCATCTCACAGATTCAGAATAGACATCTGTCATTTCTTTTCCTCTCAGGCTTCCTCCTACATAGTGATTTGGCAAGATAAAGTGATTTTGGAGATGACTCTGGACAAAACCATTGACTGAGGTTGGGCTCAGATGTTATCTGACTTTTTCTAGTTTTAAATCAGTCCCATTAATAAAAGTGGTGCTTTTTTTTTTACTCTGTTTTTCTGAGTCAACATATAATGTGAGTAATGAAATTGTTCTCTTACTGTAGCTAGTTGTTGATGAAGTGAGCTGATAGATTTAGCCTGCTGCTTGAAAGCCCACAGTACAAAAAACCATTGCAACATCATTATTGAGCAATTCTGTAAAACTGTAAAGAACTTAAAACACTTGCTATTGAAATCAGTTGAGACTGTTCTTATCTTTGGTCACAACTGAATGAACCCTAAATCATGGAAGATATTGCTATTAATAATGCTGTTAGAGACAAAGTTAGGTTAAGACTAGTAGAAACAAGATTTACATCTGGTCTCTGTGGTAGATGTTACTGAAATGTCTCATGTTCTGTGCTCAGCAGCACCTAAAAATGAAAAAAGTCGCAGTCTCTGTTCAAGGTTGTGAGCATTACAGAAAGGATAAATGATTTCTTGAAGTGGTCTTCAGTAATACATTAGTGAGGTAAATCGTTGCCAAACATTTATATATCAAAAGAAGCAATATTTTAAGAATAAATTATAAATAAATTCATAACTTAAAGATAGTAATCCTTCAGAATGTGATAATTAAAGTGTAACTCTAGATACTATAAGCAATTCAATTAAAATTTACATGTGTAATTCACAGAATCACAGAATCACCGGGGTTGGAAGGGATCTCTGGAAATCATCTGATCCAACCTGCCTACCAGAGCAGGTCCACCTACAGCAGGTTGCACAGAATGGTGTCCAGGTGGGTTTGGAATGTCTCCAGAGTCGGAGACTCCACCACCTCTCTGGGCAGCCTGTGCCAGTGCTCTGACACCCTCAAAGTAAAGAAGTTCCTCCTCATGTAGAGATGGAACTTCCTGTGTTCAAGTTTGTGCCCGTTACCTCTTGTCCTATCACTGGGCACCACTGAAAAAAGACTGGCACCCTCTCTTTAGGTACTTATAGGCATTGATGAGATTCCCCCCTCAGTCTTCTCCAGACTAAAAAGACCAAACTCCCTCAGCTTTTCCTCATAAGAAAGATGTTCCAGCCCCCAATCATCTTTGTAGCCCTTTGCTGTACTGTCTGTCCTTGAACTGGGGAGCCCTGGAGTAGTAGAACACTACTCCAGATGCAGCCTCACCAGGGCAGGGTAAAGGGGGAGGATGACCTCCCTCCACCTGCTTGCTACACTCTTCCTGATGCACCCCAGGATGCCATTGGCCTTCTTGGCCACAAGGGCACATTGCTGGCTCATGGTCACCCTGTTGTCCACCAGGACTCCAAGGTCCCTCTCTGCAGAGCTGCTTTCCAGCAGGTCAGCCCCCAACCTGTACTGCTGCATGGGGTTATTCCTCCCCAAGTACGGGACCCTACACTTGCCTTTGTTGAACTTGATCAGGTTTCTCTCTCAACTCTCCAGCCTGTCCAGGTCACACTGAATGGCAGCACAGCCTTCTGGTGTGTCAGCCACCCCTCCCAGTTTTGTGTCATCAGCAAACTTGCTGATGGTACACTCCATCCCTTCATCCAGGTCATTGATGAACATATTGAACAGGACTGGACCCAGTACTGGCTGGGTAATTTTAATACTATGCTTCAGTTTGTTGTTATTTAAAATGTCATCTGAGCTTCCATGAGTTATGAAGGAAATTATATCTATTTTCTCCAGTTTATATTTTTATATTTTCTTAGAAGTTCACAATAACTGTGAATGAACAAATGTATAATTCTCATATATAAACACTGCTAAACATCTTATGTTAACTGGCCGTGAATGCTCCTTTTTAGCAAGGCAATATACCTCTGTAATTTCTCCTGCAGGAACCTGGCATTTACAGCAATTACATGTTTAGTGGGAACAATTTAAAGGAGCTTTGTGGAGGCAACCATAAAACTGGGGAGAATTACAGAATGCTGGATTTTAAGACCAAAAGAAATTTCTGTGTCCCGATCTCCTTAGGGGCCATACAACTTTCAGAAGTTCCGAAATGAGCTGACCAAACTTTTAGAAAACTGTCGTCTTGATGGAAAAGTTTTGTATTATGGAGAGCCTCTTGCTGTTCTTGGATATTTATTGATTAATTATTCTGATTGTTAAAAGAAAGATGAAATTATATGCCACCTACATTAACAGAAAATGAAGATTAGAATAGGATAGAAATTAACAAATTGTTCTTTTCTAAGCAGTCCTGTGCAGATTTTAAGCTACCCACGTCTAAAAAGACCCTCTGATATTAGAGATTTTTTTCACTTCCTAGTGCCTTAGCTGTCCTCACTGTCTCTTGTGTGCTTCTTTCCTTATTTTTTCAGGAGATTCAAGGGATGCACTGACTCAGCACTTAATTATAATCAGCAACAACGAAGAAACACTGCTTTAGGAGGCTGTAGTCTCCCTCTTTCCACAAGCACGGTTCCTTAATTTTGGACGAGGTTCCCTATGCACCCTCTCTTTGACTTCCCTCTCTCATGACTGATTACAGCGACCTTTGTCCCAGCTTCAAAATGCAAAGGAAAGGAGTTTTTATCCCAAGTGGACTTCTTTCTGGGGCTCAGTTTTTAGAGCCTATTCTTTGCTCATGGGTATGGTCTTAAACTCTTCACTGTGCGGGCCTGGGGCTGTCTTTTCCCCAGGACCGCTTTTATCCATCCAGTTCCTGGAATTTCTCAGCTCGCTCACATTTCTGTTAATGTAGTGGAAATTACACTGTGGAAAATAGGTGATTTTTAAAAATCAATACTTAAAAATTATCTGTCTAAGCTTGAATAAGATTTTTTTTTTTTTAATTTAAGAAATACTCTTTCTATTATGTGTTATTTATTTATTTAACTCTACTGAACCTATCCCAGTGTTACAACACTATGACAAGGAGAACAACCAGCTTTTTTTCAGTAGGGTAACTTAACAGCTTAATGTCTTGAAGCACAAGATTGATTGGGCATGCAATACAAAAAATATTAGCTTTCATAAAATTACCCAGGTAGTCATTATAACGCTTGACCCTGTAATTTGAATCTCCTGCATCAAGAAAATCCATAGTTTGACTATACACAGACTGAAGATTTCCTTTCCTTAGTCTTTCATCCCTAAGCTACCAATTCAGATGAGACCTGGCCATTTCTCAATTGGTGGAGGAAAAGGTAAAGAACTGATGGTCATTGGATGATCTTCATCTTTTTTAAAAGAAAAAACTTCAGTACATGGCATCAAATCTTTTAAATATTTGCAGCAAGATGTAACTTCAGTTTTGTTATGGATCTTCTTAATGACTTTAAGATTATTGTTAATTATGCCTATTAATCTGAAATGATGAATATACAAAATAACTGTAAAGGTGCATGCAATGGTTGCTTGTTTTAAATATACACATCCAAAGATTAGGCTGCAGGTGCTGCAAGTGAGAGATGTAGCAATAGCTATGGGAGGGTGTGACAATTCAGAAATAAGCTGAAATATGACATTCAAGAATTTGGATGAGAGGAGGAAGCAGAGGTGGGAGGCTCAGACCAGGGCAACTCACAGCAAGAGACTATGTGTGCTTTCATATTCTCAGGGAAATGAACGTTAGAAAGAAACAGACACAGTGACAACCTTAAAAGTGTAAGTGAGACAGTGTTAGAAATTCTCCCTAACTTTTGTGCCAAGACTCTTTTTGCATACAGAAGTTACTGGAAAAGGCAACAGAAATTGATGTTTTCTCTATTTTTGGTGGCAAGCTTTCATTTGTTACCTCTCAAATTTTCCATGATGAGAGTTCATGTTCTTGCCTTTGAAGACCCCGGGTTTTGGCGATATCCTGTGGGTTTTGCTTCCCTCCTTTCCCAGCTCACGCTGCTCAATCCAGCTGATGTGTTTTTCACCTTCTTCTCTACCTTTTACAGATTTCGCCCACGTTTCTGGAATTCCTTGGAGGACTAAATTTACCGTGTTACCACTCTCTTCTTCACATCCTTCCTCAGAAAAGGTTTCCCTGGAAACCCTAACCCTGTTCCCTATGAAAAGTTAAGCCTAGTATTAAGGGCTTAGAGTAGCACTCAGACTATACCCAGTGGCGTGGTTTGGAGTGAAACCCTGTAGAGTGGTAATACCAGTGTTTACCACCTAATATTCATCTTCTTGAATGTTTTTTTCTTTTTTTTTTTTTTTTTTTCTGTATCTGTTTTAAGAGGCAATTTCTCTGGCAGAAAAGGCAGTTCAGTGTGGTTTCTAAATGGAAGGGGAAGTTAGGTGCCTACTGCCAACATATTTTCTCCCTGAATCCATAGGCTCTCTGCAAGGCACCACGGCTCCCATCCTGAGCACCTGCCCCAAGTTCCACCCTACATGACACAAATGAAGAGGTGATGTTCCTGTTGTCAAAGGGTGTCTAAAGTGTCTTTATGTTCATGAGTCCAGAGCAGACTCTTGGCACAGCATTGTGGTTGCTCCCAAGTACAAATCCTTGTCACATCAGTCGCTTGTCAGTGGGGTCCCTTGGTCAGGCACCCTACTGACCGTTCCTCAAACTGTGCAACTACCAACAGGTGGAAGGCTCAGGAGCTATGTCTCCTGATCTTATTTTTGGTTAGTGGAGAAGATTTTTCTAGCGTTTGAAACAGATGTAGTGTAACGTGTCTTGGGAATGAGTAACTAAACACATAAAGTAGATCACTTAGTAACTGAGATTAAAAGAAATGCTGTCTCAGTAATTTTGCAGGAATGTCTAAGATAGATAGTTTTAGAAGAGCCACTGCAATTGCAACAGCAACTGGGTTAGTGGAAATATAAGTGATACAGCAGGTGAAAAGCCAAATCACAGTTCAAAGGTCAGCCAAGAGAAAACGTTCCCAGGAAAAATTGCATATAAAAATGCTTTTGAAGAGCTCTAGAGGGTCCCTAATCAAAAATGGCTAAGTGCCAGAGAGAGAAAATGGAACAGGTAAGACCTGCAGAGACAGTAGGACAACGCATAGCAAATGCCAGAAAAAGCGGTGACAGAAGAAGAGATGTCAAAGCAGATGGTATCAGGGTGATAGTTCTAGGGAGGTAGAGAGGTCTATTATCTGAAAGCTGTTGTATCTCAAGGGAACATTTGTGAGCATGCTTGGACTATGAATCTGAAGATTTGCAATATTGCTGTTAAGTGTGAATTAATTCAGAAGCAGAGGCGACTGATTTGTAAAGAAACTTTTAAGCAGTTGTGAAGTAGCTGTGAAGAGGAGCAGACTGGCATTGTAGTTAGTAACGCTGAGGGACCAATATTGTTAAAGACTTACGTAAAATAACAAATAATCACGATCAGTTCAAAAGCCTTGCAAGATGCATAGAAAAAGACTTGGGTGTTTTTTTCTTTTTTGAAGTGCAACAGAGAGACTTCTTTATTTTCCTGTATACTATGAAACTTTTTTTTTTTTTACCTAAAATTTCCGCGGGCACTTTACGCATATCTGGGGACTCTTCAGCCTTACAAATGCATCGTCTTTGGTTTAGAGTGAGTGTTTGCTTGCCATTGAAGTTAAGCTGGCAAGTTATTTTATTGTATGTCTCTGTGCTATAATGTCTATAGACCTAACTTGAATTCCCTTCTGAATAATCTCTGTCCCCTCAGCACATATAAATGTATCCTATATATCAAATCAGGCTGAGAACATTGGGGTTGTTCAGCCTGGAGACGAGCAGGCTCTGCGGAGGTCTTGTTGCGGCCTTTCAGTGCTTAAAGGTGGTCTACAAGAAAGATGGGGGCAAACTTTTTAGCAGGGCCTGTAGGGCAAGGTGCAATGGTTTTAAACGAAAAGAGGGTAGATTCAGACTAGATACAAGAAAGAATTTTTTTGCGAGGGTGGTGAGACACTGGCACAGGTTGCCCAGAAAGGTGGTAGATGTCCCATCCCTGGAAACATTCAAGGTCAGGTTGGACAGGGGTCTGAGAAACCTGATGTAGTCCCTGCTCATTGCAGGGAGTTGGACTAGCTGACCTTTAAAGGNGGGAGGAGGGGGGAGTGCAGGGCAGGAGAGAGGGAAGCACCTATATTTTTAATGACCTTGAGTATGACTTTAGTATCCCTTTTTTACAGTAGGGACCCTATTTTGCACCTGAAATGGTGAATTAGGTCTCTTATGTTTAAAAATATAGACCATGGGAAGTTTTACAAATACTAAGGAAAATAGATAATTGCAAGATTAACCATATGTTTCTGTTTATACCAATCTGGCACGTTTTTAGAATTTTCAAGGTTAGATTCTTCACTCTTTCTCTTTGTGAATAAGCAGAAAGCGACGACTTATAACTTTAGATTTCCCCACACTGGAGTATGCCACAGAGCAGAGGGCTGTGACAAGGGGCAAATGATTTCTAAGAGTGGAGAACATCACATCAATTTGTCCTTTTTTGGGGGGTAATATTAGTCTCTCAGGAAACTGAGCACAGAAGAAGATAATTTTGCTTTGGGATGGTGGAGTCCTGCATGAGTTGATTCTCCTGTGAATGTATTATTAAGTGAGATTCAGGAATTGCTGGTGTTAGGGAAAGCCAAACAATGAAATACTTTGCAGCTCTCATTTGATTGTGTTGTCATTGAGAGCGATCACTGAAGTGTGTTTAAAAGGATTTATTGTAGCACATATCGAAAAATCAATAGAAATGTTAGTTGTCTTGCAACATTGTGCTTTGAGATTACAATAGCTAGGAACGGTTGAAGTCAATGCCTTTTGCGAAAATGGAGTTTATGTGGCATAAAGTGTGATTGCAGAATTTGCTGTGAATTGGAAGATTTGTTTACATTGGCTGTACTGAGAAGCTGAGCTCTATTTCAATTTTCATCAGCACAGCAACAAGAAGAACAAAACCGCAACTGAGTGGGAGAAAGCAACAGGAGAGAAATGAATCTATTTGCTCTAATATGTGAGCCACGAGATACTTTCTTTACTAAACTCTAATCATCAACATCTAGAACAGAAAAACAGTGTTTTTTACAGATGGTGTTGTGGAAATATCTTGGCCAGTGGAAAATTTGTTAGAGTTTATGTGACCAGAAAAAGAGAAAACCCACTTTAAGTCTTAGAGTTCAGGTTGAACTTCTGATAAGGTGTCTAGCAGTGTTCATTTACCCATTAACTGGAAATTTGATGTGGAATTCAAGAAAGAAGACAATCACAGATGTCCAAAAAGTCATTTAGAACGTTTAGATTTTGAGAGAAAAAAAGCTGATTTAAAAGTAAAGCTCATTATAGACCTCTAGTTTTTCTTGTGCTTCACTCATTTTTACGTTCCATCATTTAATGCTGTTTAAATCACTAATTTTTGCAAATTATTTTTGTGTGAATAATGTATACTGTGAATCTGTTTTCACCATTCGTAGGCACCTTTTTTACAGAAGGAAAACTACAGGCCTGTCTTCATGTACTTTGTAGTCCCTGTGAAGTACTGGAACAGGAAATGTGGAGTCAATCAGTGCAAATGAGAATCAAGCCACATGTTGTAAAAGCAATGAGCAACTGAAGAAATAGTTTTGATGAGGAGAGCTTGTTATTAGTCTTTCTAACAAAATCCTCAGAGGTGCTGGGGGTTCTCACTACTCATCAACTTCAAAGAGAATTCAGCATTCAATATTTTCTTGCAGAATTGGGGGTGCAGAAATGAGGGCCAGATGATAATGAGCTGATAGGATGACAAGCACTTATGAAAGGGAATGCTATACGTGAGAAAGCGTTTCCTTGACAATTTTTAGTATGTCATGGGTTGTGCAGTGACAAAAAATGGCATAAGATGGCAGTAAGAGATTGCAAAATATAGTGGTTTGTAGTGGCATATTCCAGTGAATCAACCCACTGGCTTGCAATAAACATGATTGTGTAACAAGGGACAAAATGGGGACTGCTGAGCTCCATCTAGGCCCTGGTTTCTAACTTTTTTGCATTTTTTTTTTCCTCAGAGGAAATTCTCCAGTTTATTTGACATTTATACTTTCTTATCTGAGTGTGGGAAAATGGAATAGTATTCCGCACCGCATTGCCATCTGCGTGGAAGCACTTGAAGTTCACTGCTCATCCTTTTTTATCTGTGCCGTATGAAAATGACTCCAAATTTAGAGCCGTATTAAATGTGGCATCGTGTGCCGATGGGAATAAAGTACGTCGAAACAACTGCGTCAGTAATGCACAGGCAGCTTTACAGCCTTCCTAGTGCAGTGTAGGCAACGTGACCAAGAGGCTACGTATGAAGATCATGCACTGCTGAACTCTGGAGTGGAGGACAGATTATTGTGGCCCTAGACCTTTTTTGGTAGATCTAGCTGAAGCCCAGAGGCTGTGCTTGGCTTGAGGAGGATAGAGCTGGTGAGCNCTCTTATGTTTAAAAATATAGACCATGGGAAGTTTTACAAATACTAAGGAAAATAGATAATTGCAAGATTAACCATATGTTTCTGTTTATACCAATCTGGCACGTTTTTAGAATTTTCAAGGTTAGATTCTTCACTCTTTCTCTTTGTGAATAAGCAGAAAGCGACGACTTATAACTTTAGATTTCCCCACACTGGAGTATGCCACAGAGCAGAGGGCTGTGACAAGGGGCAAATGATTTCTAAGAGTGGAGAACATCACATCAATTTGTCCTTTTTTGGGGGGTAATATTAGTCTCTCAGGAAACTGAGCACAGAAGAAGATAATTTTGCTTTGGGATGGTGGAGTCCTGCATGAGTTGATTCTCCTGTGAATGTATTATTAAGTGAGATTCAGGAATTGCTGGTGTTAGGGAAAGCCAAACAATGAAATACTTTGCAGCTCTCATTTGATTGTGTTGTCATTGAGAGCGATCACTGAAGTGTGTTTAAAAGGATTTATTGTAGCACATATCGAAAAATCAATAGAAATGTTAGTTGTCTTGCAACATTGTGCTTTGAGATTACAATAGCTAGGAACGGTTGAAGTCAATGCCTTTTGCGAAAATGGAGTTTATGTGGCATAAAGTGTGATTGCAGAATTTGCTGTGAATTGGAAGATTTGTTTACATTGGCTGTACTGAGAAGCTGAGCTCTATTTCAATTTTCATCAGCACAGCAACAAGAAGAACAAAACCGCAACTGAGTGGGAGAAAGCAACAGGAGAGAAATGAATCTATTTGCTCTAATATGTGAGCCACGAGATACTTTCTTTACTAAACTCTAATCATCAACATCTAGAACAGAAAAACAGTGTTTTTTACAGATGGTGTTGTGGAAATATCTTGGCCAGTGGAAAATTTGTTAGAGTTTATGTGACCAGAAAAAGAGAAAACCCACTTTAAGTCTTAGAGTTCAGGTTGAACTTCTGATAAGGTGTCTAGCAGTGTTCATTTACCCATTAACTGGAAATTTGATGTGGAATTCAAGAAAGAAGACAATCACAGATGTCCAAAAAGTCATTTAGAACGTTTAGATTTTGAGAGAAAAAAAGCTGATTTAAAAGTAAAGCTCATTATAGACCTCTAGTTTTTCTTGTGCTTCACTCATTTTTACGTTCCATCATTTAATGCTGTTTAAATCACTAATTTTTGCAAATTATTTTTGTGTGAATAATGTATACTGTGAATCTGTTTTCACCATTCGTAGGCACCTTTTTTACAGAAGGAAAACTACAGGCCTGTCTTCATGTACTTTGTAGTCCCTGTGAAGTACTGGAACAGGAAATGTGGAGTCAATCAGTGCAAATGAGAATCAAGCCACATGTTGTAAAAGCAATGAGCAACTGAAGAAATAGTTTTGATGAGGAGAGCTTGTTATTAGTCTTTCTAACAAAATCCTCAGAGGTGCTGGGGGTTCTCACTACTCATCAACTTCAAAGAGAATTCAGCATTCAATATTTTCTTGCAGAATTGGGGGTGCAGAAATGAGGGCCAGATGATAATGAGCTGATAGGATGACAAGCACTTATGAAAGGGAATGCTATACGTGAGAAAGCGTTTCCTTGACAATTTTTAGTATGTCATGGGTTGTGCAGTGACAAAAAATGGCATAAGATGGCAGTAAGAGATTGCAAAATATAGTGGTTTGTAGTGGCATATTCCAGTGAATCAACCCACTGGCTTGCAATAAACATGATTGTGTAACAAGGGACAAAATGGGGACTGCTGAGCTCCATCTAGGCCCTGGTTTCTAACTTTTTTGCATTTTTTTTTTCCTCAGAGGAAATTCTCCAGTTTATTTGACATTTATACTTTCTTATCTGAGTGTGGGAAAATGGAATAGTATTCCGCACCGCATTGCCATCTGCGTGGAAGCACTTGAAGTTCACTGCTCATCCTTTTTTATCTGTGCCGTATGAAAATGACTCCAAATTTAGAGCCGTATTAAATGTGGCATCGTGTGCCGATGGGAATAAAGTACGTCGAAACAACTGCGTCAGTAATGCACAGGCAGCTTTACAGCCTTCCTAGTGCAGTGTAGGCAACGTGACCAAGAGGCTACGTATGAAGATCATGCACTGCTGAACTCTGGAGTGGAGGACAGATTATTGTGGCCCTAGACCTTTTTTGGTAGATCTAGCTGAAGCCCAGAGGCTGTGCTTGGCTTGAGGAGGATAGAGCTGGTGAGCCCTGAGGAAAGTTTTGTTAGGTGCTGTAGTGGCATCTTTAGCGTCTTCTCATAACCTTTCAGTCCAGGGTTATGACCTGGAGACACAGGACTGCCTTTTCTTGGCCAGAGAAATGAGTTTTGAATATGAACGTAATTGCCGCTTGTGATAATTTTGTGAAAAGAAGATGGAGAAAAAAGAGAAGGCTATATTTCTGGAGACTGATTCCAGTAGGATTTCTCCAATTTAAGCGTCGATAAAAAGGAGAATGTATGGGTTACTTACAAAATATAGGTGTGTAATTTCTCAGTATCAATGATTTTATTAGATCTGTGTTGAAATTGTCAGCAACGACAGCAACATTTTGGGAAATAAAAAGCAAAAGTCAATTGATATTCCTTGAGTATTTTTTTAATAATGATGCTTCTGGCAAGGTCAAGTGGGCATTTTATTGTCTGTCTTTTCATTACAGCGTTTGATCCCAGGTGGCATAGACAGCTTCTGTGCATTGTAGACCATGCTGCAGCATGATGCCAATGATGCGTACGGCTGTAGTAAGCATCATCCCGGTATTCTGAGGGAAGACCAGCAACAATCCACAGACAAAGTGGAAGTATGGATTATACTCTCATTTTACTGACAAAAAGGAGGGCTTCAACTCCTAGGTGCTTAGGATTGCAGTCAGAAATATTATCAGTATTGTACTGTACGATCCATTATTTTAAAGTCCTTTTATAATTTTTTATAATTGGATCTGAAATGGACCAGAGGTCTGGAATGGATCTACTCAGGATTTTTCTGTCTAGTGAGCTTCCCCGAAGGACAAAAGGGCTTTTAAACTAAAAAAAAGACATTTTTTTGTGAATAAAACTAGATTATTTGATTTTTTTTAAAAATAAAATAAATTGACTAGGTGAAACAGAACAGAAAAAAATACCTTAAGAAAAAGATCTTCCACTGCCCAGCGCAGTGCTGAAGGCAGGCCCTGGCTTCCAAGCACAGTTCCAGTGAACTCGGAGACATTGCGGTTTGTAGCACAGTCTGTATAGTCCTTTTTGGTCACCCATCACCCTTGAGAGTTGGCTGTGCCAGCCTCTGCTCCACTTAGGAGTTTTTCAGGCTACGTCTTCCTAGGCAAGCAATGGGAGCCACTAGCTGTATTTGTGGAGCAGAGCAGTTGCTGCTGAGGAGCTGGTGCCCACACTGTACACATGTACTTCAAATCAAGTCTGATATGGTCCTGTACATTGAGTACTCCTCTTGGGCTGGGGTTACAGTCCTGGCAATTAATTTTCATCCAAAAGGAATCCAGTCAATATGCTCAGAGACCACTCCATGGTGTGAACCAAAGCACACCAAGTGGCAACAATTAGACAATATTCTTGAAAGCATGCTATCACATGTTATTCCCAAGTGCTTCACAGTTATTTGATTAGGTTTAAAACTTCAATGATCATTACAAGAGTACTACTAGGAAAAATGGAGTTAAATTTGAGATTTAAATAATCCATTTGCTCTGTGTTTGGGAGAAAAACAGGGTAGCTTTAGAAATAGCTTACTGCTTTCCATTCCTTTTGCTAATATTTTTCATTTGGTGTTAGCATCCATGTTGGACCAAGAGATTTGAATGTTATTTTGCATTATAATAGTAAACACATGGCACTGCATAACAATGAAATGCCAATAATGATACATTTTACTGGGGCTGTATCCTGTTAATTCTGATGAAAAAGTGATAAAGATCCCTGGGTGTTGATTGAATTATGTAAAGAAATCAAAGTTTGATTTAATTAAGTTCACATCGGTGTGTTTGACTCACATAGTTTCATATAGATAGATGGATAGGAGCATGCATTGGTAGATATACCTGAAGTAGAAGCGTGAATTGTTTTCCTTTGGTCTGCTTAGAAATGATTTTGAACTGTGGATGGGTTTTGTCCATACACATTATTATTTATATGGTAAGTTTTTTCAAATTCAAGTGCAATGGTACTTTTTATTCCTATTCTTAGCCATTTGAATCTGCAAAGCTGGAAGCTCTCAGGTAGGCTTCCAGAGTTTTTGAGACTTGTGTTGTTTACACAGCTTTAGCCACTCACTTCAGGTGTGGGCCACTTTTGGCCATAACTTACAAACAAATTTCCAGATTTCAGGTTCCTGTTCTGATAAAAGCTGTCTTTCAATGAGAATTCTGCTAATATAAGGAACTAAGTAAATTATCTGTATGACAGCTTTGTTTTTCTCATATACGCAGAGAATGGATGGTCTCAAGCCAGGGTCCGTTTTTCTGCCTTTTTTTGTAATGTATGCAGTAGCATGACTGACAGCTTCTGTTTGTTGCTAACATGTTTTCCAAATTGTTTTATCTTCTGGCTGCCCTTCCCACAACTCTGAATAATACAAGCTATTTTGATGCGCAGCACAAGTTATTTTTTACTTCAGTAAGAAATCTTTACTATTAATCTTAGGGTGGAAAATTTGAGAAAATTTTCATACATTGTCACTGAATGCAACCTCTGCTATATTTGCTTTTTTATGATACTGCTGTATGATACTAGAAATAGTTGACTATTCATGTGCCTAAATGATCCTCGTCATGAGAAAAAAAATTACTTAGTTAATAATGAGATTTTGCCTCAATGACAAGCATGGGCCCGTTTAAACAACAATTTTTTTTCATGTTGCCCAAATCTAATAAAATTCCAATTAACTTAACAATAGAGGGAATTTAAGAATTCAGGCTGAAAGTCCATTTTACATCAGTCTGTTGCAGAAAGACTCTTGCAATACAGATTTCTGAGAGAGTCTTACACGTCTCATTGGCCTTTCTAACTGGCCAGAAGTGGACGACAACTATATGGAGCAATTTTGATGCAATTTATCAAGTTATGTATGACAGTGCCAGATATGTGAAAAAACTGCTACCCTTGTGGACCAAAGTGGGCTAATCAATACATTGGCCTTGTCTTAAAGATTCAAGGGAGAACTTTTCCTGAAAAGACTGGAGTAAACACACTTGCCGTTTACAATAATCTTGATGAGAGCCTTTGCCCTTGTATTGCTTTTCCCTTAAGGTCTGATCCAAAGATCATTCACATCAAAGAGAATCTTCCAGTGGGCTTTGGGTCAGGTCAGTGAGTGACATCAGGTCAGGCATCGTGAAGCTTGGCAGCAATGGCAAGCTAGGAAACCAAGACCCAGAGACCACAAAGGTGAAGAAAATCCAAAAGTGAAGTTTCAGAGTGGAGTGGAAAATGACACTAGGGCAGGATTCATCTTAGCAAAGTCAGGCATCTAAAAGTTCCTTGTCACATTCCCTTCATAGCCATAGGATGAGAAAGAAATGAGATAGTGATTCATTGAACCTGTCTTAGAGATCTACTTTAGGATGAGATGAATTGCATTCTGGAGGTGCCTCTTTCTCTCCTTTGACTATAAAGGAGCCCAGGGGACTAGCTGACATTTAGGCAGCTGACTTTTAGATGGTAAAGTTAGAAAATCCTTGTCAAGGGAATCTGCAGAAGTAGCTGTTGGTACTGGTCTCTCCCCTTTCCTTCTCCTAGCCATTAAGACAATACTGCAAGTAGGTCTGCTGGCTTGAAAAAGCACCTTTGATACTCTGGAGGTCTATGCTGTGCTTTCCCCTAGAAAGTATAAGATAGAAAACAAATATCTAATAATTTTACCTGAGATAAGTTCTTTCTCTGAAAAATCAGGATTTTCTGATTCAAAAGTAGTAATTCTGGTTGAATAAACTGCTTAGTTACATTATCTGCAGTGGGAACACAGCTCAAAGTTTAGCTGCATCTGCTTTCCTCCTGAATAGTTTAAATATCTCCTAGTAGTCCTTCCACCCCTTCTAACAATAAGTTAGCATGAATTCAAATATAGTTTTCCTGTATCGCAGCTGCTGCTCTTAAGACTGCGTTAAAGAAGATGTCCAGGTAACGCATTGTTGTTGAAAACAAAGACTGCATTTTTAAGAACCAAAGTCTTCATACTGGACCCTCAATCTCTTTGATAGTCAATGACATTTAAGCTCCTAAGTTTTATTTGAAAATATACTTGGACTACTAAGGTAATAAATATTTCGAAAATTTAAACTTGCATGTTGAACTAATTTATGATTTTGTACTCAGTTTTGAAATAAAGTTATTTGATTAGAATATTAGAATGTTATTATTTTTAGTGGACCATATTGCTTCATTCAAGTGTTACATTTTGGTTCATTGTAAACAAAAATTCTCAGGAAATTAGTAGTCCAAATGGAGGCATCTCTGATAAGATACACAAGCTGTTTTGGAGATGATTATCATTTTAGATACAGACTTTGACTTCTTTACTTTTTTCCATTTTTTTTTTTTCACTGATAGAGAACAAAGCGTTTGTTACAGCATGGCAAGAAGAGAAGAAATAACTGCAAATAAAATAGAGCTGCTCATGAAACCCCATGAATGTTATGGTGGGACATAATATAGGTTGAAGTTGACAGTGTAAATATATATAGAGCCAGATTCTTCTCTGAAATGAAATACATAAATTAAACACACTTTTGTTGTAGCAAGTGGAGTTGAATCCTACCTATACTATCTATTAAAAAAAGTCAGCTCTATGAAAAATATTATTTTGATTTTAGTTAAATGTTTAATGTTTGGTTCTGCACTTAAGAGTATTTTAAAAAGATCATAAGCCATTTGGCATGATTTTACAGACATGCTTAAGTGAATATGAGCTGTCAGCAAAATGTGAAAGCAATATATAAAATAGTCCACTGTGTTGTAAAATGTTTTAAAAGATTTTTATTAATAAATTTAAATGCTTATTAGTAAAAAAGTTTGATGAATATAAAAATAAATTAGTTTAGTTTCAGTGAAATTCTCTGTTGGGTTAGCCAGAATTGTAAGCACTTGCGGGATTACTTTAGTGTTTAAATTTATGAAAGTAAATTTTTCTCTATCTGTTTCATTGCTTTAAGAAAATGCCCAGGTTTCTGGTCTTCAGAATTATTTTGACTGGTACCCATCAAACAATCTTTCATTATCCTTTCTGAATCCCTGCACTAATTCCTCCAAAGCTTTAGGATTAGCTGGACTAATAAACTCAGTTCTGAATAAACTTAGCGTTGTTCTTCATTGTCTATAAACATATCTGTGTACAACAATGAATCAGCCAAAAGCAAGAATGCCAGAGAAAAATTAAAATCCAGTTTTATGTGTTTTCAAGATGAAACAATCTTTTCCCTTCTCTCTTAAGTCAGTTTTGAGGCTAGCACTTGAGAAAGGGCTAACGATTCTCCTCGGTGAGCAAGATCTTCACTGTAATCCGTGCGGTTTCTGAGACCGAGAAATACGGAGGAAAGAAGAGCAAGTTTCATAAATTTAACTGCAAATTACATATGCATTTTCCTGCTTAAGTTTAAACAATAAACTAGAAATACTTTTATGCAAAACAGGTATCTCCATTCCTGGGTTGATTTGCCACACTTTACCTTTGATATAGCTACAGCCTCTAGCTCACGTTGTGCCCAATGAAAGGATTTAGAGAGTTTTCAGGAGAATGACTGTGGTTGCTTCTCTTTGTGCCTTCAGGGATTTGGAGTACGATTACAAACATGTGATTCAAACATAGACCTGGCACATATCCTCTGCAAAGGAAAATGCAGTTGAATAGTTTATTAATAGTGTGAATACACGAAGTAGAACTGATCCGAGATGGTTCTGTAAACTCCAGTAACTCGGCAAACACATCTAATAAAGTGTGCTGTTCATTAGTCTCAGTAGATAAACTAAGTTATTAAACATGAATATATAAGTAAATAAAAATCTATTACATATGTAATTTTGATCTGTTCTGAATTTTGGGCCCTCTCTTATGCTGAGCAATTATTTTAATGCAGGTGCCATGTTCCGGAGAGGTGGATACCAGACTGGATCTGCTGGCTCAGTTTTGGAATTCAGACAGTTTTGGATCCTCAATTTTGGATCTCAGACTGATGCAAACAGCCCTGGTTTATAAGGGTTAATAACTGGGAGTGAAAGTCACAAAACAAGGTATATGAATATTAAAGTTATAAACTCCCACGGAGCAAACCATTTTTCTTGGTGTTTACAAAAGCTGGGAGTAATTTCGCTGGATACAATTTGCATGAGCAAACATAGACACCCAGAAATTGAATGGGGCTTCATGTACTTTTGTGTCCTTAGTCAAATGCTTTATGTAGCTCCAGCAGTGGCTTCGGAGGTGAAAAGTTTTGGCACAAATGAATGCTTCACTTTCTGAAGGTCAAAGGAGCTATGTTCCCTTATGCTAGGAGCACATTCAGGCCTTCAAAATGCAATTCTCATCTTCTGAATGCATAATATGAAAACCGCCCCTTTTTCTTTGGCGATGTATGTTTTACCTTTTACAGATTGTAGGTTGAGGAATGCTGCCCTGTGGGGATTTCTAAATGCAAACATAGGTGCCTGATATCAGTTACGTTACACTATTCATTTGTAGATTGTCAAGTTCAGATGTTTGAATAAAGATTTATGTGTTTGGTCTGTTTTATTGATCACTCTTGAGCTATGTCCTGGTTAATAAAAGTGATGCTATATCAACATTCCTGGAGCGAGAGAAAGTTCAAGTAATGAGAACTTGGTAAGGGACTGTGTCATTTACAGCAAGTGACCCTGGCTGGTTCTGTGCTTGTCCGTTCAGGAGATACCTCCAGGAAAATGTCCCCCTGTGTGTACAGCTTTTTTAGGACCTCTTGTTCTCTGCTGTCGGGTAAGAGAGTTTGTGGTGGGCTGACAGCTTGTCCTGGGATGGTGTGGTTTCCCCTTCCCTTATGACCATCTGTGCTTCCCACAACGCTTGGGGTCCGTGCGCAAGACACAAAGCAAAGCTGTGCCAGATAGTCTGGGTGAAGGGCTGCAGTTTCCCAAGCAGGATAGCTGGGATGATGTGGAAGCCATTCTTGCTGAGGAGCAGAATATCTAGGCTATGGTAAAGATAATATGATCTTGCTGTTTCCAGCGAAGAGGCTAGGTTGATGATTTGGGTACCACTATGCTGAACTGTGCTGTAGACATATCTAAAAGGCAGGATGGAGGAAAACCTTGTGTATGGTGTAGCAGGATCCTTAAAAGCATTACCCTTGTTAAATGTTATTTTAAGCCTTAATCTCCTCCAGCCCCAGTCTCCTTTAGATTGTACTGCAATGAGCTGTCTAATACTTGGTTGCTGGGAGGGTTTATTACCGCTATTTTGAAGGTCTCTTTCATGAGTTTGTTGCCTGTAGGCTGTTCGGAAGTGTGGTCAAAATTATTTTCCCTCCCTCTGCCAATAGACCTCCAGCCAGCAGACCCTCTGAATTCCTTCCCTAATAGTGATGCTAAGTTAAAAAGCAAATAAATTCACTTACATGGTATGAGTCTATTGCAGGGAAGTGAGCAAATCCATCTCAGTTTGGATGCTTATACTTTTTCTTCGGTATGGCTAAAAGAACTTCTTATTTAAAAATCCAAAGATCAGTAGGTTGCCTACACGATAATACATCTAAAAAGTGTTCTATCTAACTACCAAAGTCAATCCAGTGAAAATGTGGTTGCTATGGCTTTTTTCATGGATTTTGCACTTACTGTCTGTAAGAGGGATCATCAGTACCTGTCTGTGATCGCCACACAAGGTGTCTCCAGACTCCTAGGGAAGTGTATTCAGCAGTTCAGGAACGGGCCAGGCACCCAAATTCTGTACCATGTTTTACACTGGACCCAATGCTAAGCACCTTTTCCGGAAATATAATTTGTAAGCCCAGGTTAACTACTTAATTTCCTTCTGAATTTATTAGGGACCCTGAGGTCCCTAATATAGGATTGGTGTTAGTCATAGACAGCCCAAGGGGATACATTGAAGCAGCCTGTGGAAGCAGAACTGCCTCACTGCCTCCCCATCCTCTTGATGCTTAGGCAAGAGTGGGATTTGCAGCCTAAAACTGTTACATGGACTCAGGTGATGAGCCTTTGGACAGAAAACTAATGTTCTTATCTGGGATTAATACAGTTGTTTTTTCTTTTTGTAATAATTCAGCTCTCAGCCAGGCAAAATGGAAAGTGCCTTTCTGCTGGGCCAGTAACCACTCTAAGTAAATGCTGTCTGCAGTCACAGACCACCTACAGCTGGACCATTGGGTAGCCAGGACTGGAAGCTTCCAGGGACACAGGGAAAAAGGGACCTGATGCTGTTGGGTAGTGGTAAGAGCCACGGTTTGGGAGAAGGGTGTCACTCATCACTATTCATGCATTTTATCTAGTTGCTGTCTAGATCTAAGTGCATAAATATTGCTGGAGCAGAGATTAACACTGAGGACTCCTGTACTCTTGACTCTCGGAGTTTTACTTTACCCAAGTTCCCTGGGATTTTTGTCACAGTATCATTTCTGACACAAAAACAGTATCTGAATTGAAGAATGACTATTTAATTGGGGGTAGGATTCAGCTGTCATAATGTTAATTGCTCTGAAGTTAGCTGTTTAGTAAGAAAGTGATTTAGGCTCTTAATCAGGGGACACAGAGAGACAGCCAGAATGTGACTTGGCCCATCCTGAAACAGCAGACGCTGATGAATCACTGAGCAGGAAGATACCTATATCAAAAAAATACTCCTTTGAGTATGGAGGGAATGGAGAAGATTTGCTTACCCTAAGCATTGAGCTTGTGGACAGCTGAAGTGGTGGGAGACAAATTGCACTCTTGGTCTGCTATAAATCAGAGTTTGGGTTCCCTGTGAGTCACGCTGGGAGTTCCTGAATATGATTGATTTTGAAGCGCAGATGGGATCTCAAAGGAGAAGTCCAGTTCTGTCGACATAACATGTCTGTCCAGTCTTCCTCTTGTAATTGTGCATGTGTGAAAATTAAATGATCACATATGTATGGAGGAGTTGCACACCAAAATAGCCTGAACATGGCAAGTAGTAACTCTTTTTGTGTGTACATGGAAGCCGCAATTGAAGGCATAGGTGGCTTTCAGAGACCTGGAGAATCTTCTGAAGTGTTATCCCTTCGTGTAAATTCAGTATATATATTTGAGGTGAAGAGAGCCATTATGGATATGTTTTATTTATATTTCTCTTCTGCAGAAAGGTAGTAGAATTTTAGGAAAAGGGACATGCTGTGCCCACAGGGGAAAATCTTCTCTGAGATATGTCCTGTATAGGCAAGGACAGAGCAAGTCATCTGGCAGGCATATTGCGTATGTGCCTTGCTCCATGGAACATTGCAAGTTTAATTGGGTTTTTCTCCTGCTGTTTTTTAACAATACTGAACCTGTCACTATGCAGGGAACTTTGTATATGAAAAATGTCAAAAGAAGATTAAGATAAGTGGCATCCCGGTGAGTTCTTCAATGCTCAAGGCACAGATGGCAAATCTCAAAAACTATGGCAACAATAGACACAATATGGAAGAAAACAAAGCAAAAATTACTGCACAATATAGCTTATTTATATGCAAATCAGGGAGCATTTAATGCCAGTATCCTAATATTTTTTAGGAAAGAAACCACAGCTTTCACAAAGAATGTTAAACTGCCTGGCCCCAGTGGTAACAAAAATCCTTTCAATCCCCATGTGGCACCAGCAACAGTGATGTAGGTTTCTGCATGCCCTGCTCATCATGCGTCAATGCCAACCTGAGGGGTTCTTCAGGAGACACAACGTAGTGACACGAGCCTAGGTCCACCAACTGATTTGGGTGCTGGAGAGCTGAGTGTCTTTGTATATAGTCTAGCTTTGTGGTTCCTACTGCCGTACCTGAATGCACAGCAGAGGACCTTACAGTGCCTGTCCTCTGCCCATCAAGAGGTGGGCGCCTTGCAAGGGATTAATGGTTGGTGCTTGGAGGGGAAGGTTGTCTCAAATCGCTATGAAGAACAACTGGGAATAAAATTCCATCTCACATCCTCATCCTTGCCTGGACTCATAGTCATCTGGCCTGTGTTGCCAGGAAGGTTCTTCCCTCTGGGCAGGATGGGGTAAGTTGTTGCCCCCAGAAATCTTCTTCAGCAGTGGAGCAGCAGTCTTCTCCTTTAAGGCATAACCAGAGAAAGTAATAGTGTCTTCTTTACGTATGATCTTGTATAATTCAGAGTGGGTAGAGTATTCCATGTGGGATGCAATTCCATTCCCTTCTCCACCAGAAAGGATTTGAACCAGCTCCCACCACCTGAGTGTCCCAGCAAGGCATAGATGCTCCAGGCACACATGAAAGGGAAGAGAAGAAAGAGACACTATTTATGTCTCTTTTAAAGGTTGCCTAAAATTGAATGGGAACCACTTAATCATTAAGATATTTCTGTAGGACAGGGGTTCTGGGAAAGACCAAAACTGCTTGCCCATCCCTGGGGCATCCAGCCCTGGGCCAGCCAGCCAGGAGAGTTACTTTTGCATGGAAGGCAGAGTTCCCTCACACTGTAGCTTCATCTCTGCAAATTAACTGAAAACTTGTGAAACACGTCTGCTACTTGACAACTAGACACTGTCAGAATTAGACCTTTCTTTTGACAATCCTTCCAGTTTTCTGGCACACATTACTTGGAGATACAGGCTGTTTAGTTCTCTTCCATATCCCTTATCCCCCCTTTTTCAGAGCGTCTCTGCTGAAGCTTTTAGCTGCACTGTTCTCCCATTCGTGGCCCTGTCTTTTATTTCTGTTTATTCCTGGTACCATGCAGTGTCACATAATCAGACTGCAATAGTGTCACTGAACAAATCCTTCCTTCCAAGCAGCAAATCCGTCATGCCATCGGACCTGAACAAAGGTATATTCTCTTTTGCAGGACCCATATTTCCAACGTCATGTCTGGGTAGCTAATCCCGTAAGTTCTAACCACCACAGGAGTCGTGGAAATGGCCACAGATCATTTAATCTTTCTCAAGTGTCAGCACCCTTTAAAAAAAATAATTTTGCAAGTCTAATGCTGAACTGAAGGAAGAGGTACTAGAGACAAAAGTAAAGTTCGCAACAATTGTTTTCAAATTTTTTTATCTGTCAAAAAATTCCTTTATAATTTTATCTTTGTATTTTTAACTGATCAGTATGAACGTTTTCTTATTTAATGTTTAAATAGCTGCTATGGGTCTCCTGATGACTTCATGCTTTTGAGTTATCCACAGACCAGGGCTTAGTGGTATAAAATGATAGATGTCATGAACAACCACAAGTGTGTGTTTTGCTCCAGAGAGCTATTATCTAATGCCAATGAAATAATGCCAAGATTTCACCACATGTTCTGCACAAGCTTAGGAAAGTACTTTGTGAGTTATCTGCAAAGCACCTGTGTGCTTGGGAAGCTCTGTCATTCACAAAGAGCTCTGCAGTGGGTTCAAACATGCAAAAGAAATGGATATATGGATATGATATAAAATTTGTATGAAATTAACTTCTGCATAGTAATCTAATGAAAAGTCTAAACACCACTTCTTGTCTGATTTTAAGGAGAACTTGAGCTTTAGGTTTGCTGTGTGTTTGCAATTCTAAGTTTAGCTAAGTTAATACACCTACTGCATGCAATATCACAGCAATGTTAAAATGCCAAGAATTTTCTTCTGTTGATATCTCTCACTGTCTGACTGTATGTTTACAGTCATATGGTTGAGTCTGTAAAAAGTAAAAAATCCCTAAATCTAACTGATTTACTTGCTTTTTGTTTTGTAGATGTTGATTAATTTGGAATTTTACTTCCTTCTCCATCTTGTGCTGTGCTCAGATGATGAGGTTGCATTTGGCATGCATCCTATTTCAGATATCCCTGCACAAAAGTAACCATGCTTTGGTTTAGTAGAGAACTTCTACAAATACTTGGCTGACCTGCTGTTTCTTTATATATGATTCCATGAAACGGGATGCTGATTAATGGATTTTCCCCCCCTTATTATCACATTGCTTTCCTGTGTATTTTTGTCCACTTTCTTATATATCAGCTATAATCTCTGTAAGGCAGGGACTTGCCATTTTTTTAGTCTGTGTACATCTTGAGATCTTTATCTGTGACTGTATTTTTGTAACCCTCAAAATAATAAGCATAATTAATTGTGCTTTCCTGTTTTGTAATGTTGAGTGATTCCATCAGATCTTAATTTGAAAAGTTGCTTCAAAGGGAAGCTACTGGGTATGAACACAGAAAGTTGTCAACTTGCAAAGGAGTTTGACTCCTGAAGAGAACGTTCCTGTTTAAAAGTACTTATATCCTTTTGTAGTAGTTTTTGATCTTATGTTGAAGATTTTAAATTGTCTTTGAGGCCTGTGTTCTGCATATCATAGAGTTGAATTAATTGTGAGCTTTATGGGGCTTTTTTCTTGAAAGATCGTTCAGTTCTGTTTTCTCCTTAGAAAAACGTCATATGAGGCTCCTGTGAACTCACAAGAGAAAAAGAAAGCTTGCAGTTAATAAAATGCATTTACCTGTGTGTAACCTGTGACTGGCTGAAATGAACTTCCCCCAGCACTGCTGTTATTATATACCATATGTCTCCTACAGATATACAAGTCTTAGGTCAGTGGGGAACAAAGTTTTTTTGTATAAATGCTGGTATGCGAGACTCCTTCATCTTCTGAAGCTGCTGTGCCTGTAGAAGTGTAAAATAGCAATAAGAAACTTTGCTGGAAAAACTATTGTTTGCCTTTACACTCCGCTATTTCTCCCAGATCAACACTTGCAGCTGCAAAGGGTTTCTCTGAAAAGATGCACAAGGGCTGTGGTCCAGCCTATGGAGATTTTGTAGCAGGAGGAAGTAGAAGGAAGGGAGGAAGCTGGGCATGACTGGGTGGGCATACAGGCACAGCCTGATCCCCACCTACAGCGCAGTTATAAATAAAGGAGAAACTTGAGGTTTCATGCTTATAACACATGTATAACTTAAGTTCTGTAGCTTTTTCCACAATTGCCTATCCATGAAATGTCTGGTATTGCCTCTTGCACTGTTACTTTTGGGACATACTTTTGGGCCTCCTGTATCTTCAACCTGAGGACCTGACTAGAGGGTACCGTGACTTCCTTCTGACCCATGCACCTGGGTTTCTCCTGTGTGGAAATCAGCTTGTGAGGAGGCGTCGCCGTGCAATGCAATCAGTGTGTCACTGGACCCATTCCTGATTCCACGGCTTAGATATTTCCCCAAGGACTCATCCCTTTGCTGCTTGCTGGCAGGGTACCGCTGCAGAGGCGTAACCTGTCAGAATAAATACCTGGGTAGCAGTTGTGTATTTAAAAGTAAGCCAAGCCAAGATGACTGTGTTCATAGCATCACAGAACAGTTTCGTTCAGAAAGAACCTTAAAGATCATGTAGTCCAACCTCCCCTGCCATGATCAGGGACATCTTCCACTAGACCGGGTTGCTCAAAGCCTCGTCCAGCCTGGCCTTGAACACTTCCAGGGATGGGGCATCCACAACTTCTCTGGGCAACCTGTTGCGGTGTCTCACCACCCTCATCCTAAAGAATTTCTTCTTTATGTCCAATCTAAATCTACCCTCTTTCAGTTTAAACCCATTGCCCCTTTTATTATCACTACAGGCCCTGGTAAAAAGTCTTTCTCCATCTTTCTTATAAGCCCCCTTTAAGTATTGAAAGGCTGCCACAAGGTCTGCCTGGAGCATTCTCTTCCCCAGGATGAATAATCCCAGCTCTCTCAGCCTGTCCTCACAGGAGAGATGCTCTAGTGTTGACTTGTGCTTTAACAATGACCACATACACGGATGTTTTCTGTGAAAGGAGATGGATTTCTCCCACTCTTCAGCTGAGGGTCATTTTAAATTGCTCAAACTGATCTTCAGGTATATTAAGGACAGGACAGCTGGTGACAGTGTTCACTCTTATTAAGAGCAGGGTGTTCCAGTAGCCCTTGGTCTTAGAAACGTTAACTATCTGCTTATGTATTTACATCCCTTTAAATTCTTCAAACTTCCTTCAGACTTCATGCACCTCAACATTTTTGTGTTCAAATAGACTCCCAGAAAATCATCTCCTGATTGTTTACTCATAACTTAAATGTACTAAGGAATGCTGCCCCTCTGCAGCTGCTTTTAAATTCTCACCATGTGCATGCCTAAATTCTCTGCCTTTGTATCTTTTAATCAGTTTCAAATCCCAGGACAGAGGTTTGACATTTAACCCATGACTAATTAGTTTCCTTAATAGAACTTAATGAAAATCCAAATAAATTATACCTTTCCAGTCTACTTTTCCTATTACTCTGCTGACAAGAATTCTAATGTGTTAGTAGAGACACAATTTTCTCATACAAAATCTCTTTGTCTCTATACCTTCCCTCTAAACGACACAAATAGCAGGAGCCAGACCTTCAGCATCACTTAACTAATTTCTTTGAAGCTGTGCTAATTTACATCAGTTGATGACTTGACCAGAAACATGCAAGTCTAAGAACCTCATCAAGCAGTCCCTTCTCGTGCAATTAGTCCTTAATTGTGTAAGTAGTCCCAGTGAGGCTTGTTGTGAGAAAGGATCATAGATTTTGGCAGACAGGGGCTTTTGTACTGAGGTAAGTCACGAAAAGGTGCCCACATCTGCAGGAGCATTTGCTTAGGTGTGACATCTCAGTACTGCTGCTTCCCTGGTGCTGGTCAATGTGGTTGCTCTGTGGCATCTCGAAGCTTTGCAAGCTCAGCCGTTGTCTGCCCGTGCTGCTGAGGGTTAAGATCCTGAGAACAGGTGCCCTTATCCTTCCCACCTTTGGCCTTTCTCCTGGAGGTTTATGTCAGCCCTGCAGTTATGCCAATGTTCTTTGTAAAGAAAATGAGATTCCCCTGCCCAGACACCAGCAGGTGGGTAGCAGAGGTGCCCTCAGTATGTGTAGAGCCTACGGCAAGTCTCTGGCCCGCGTTGAGCCAAGTGAGCACTTGAACCTGTGTCCCCATGGTGCCAGGCGTGTGCCCTCTTTCTGTATAAACTTGCTGATGTTCACATCGGTGTTGTGCTGCTGTTTTGCGGTTTTGCTGTGAGTTGCCTGAGGAGCATGGAGGCATGCACGAGTTATTAGTGGTGACCAGACTGTGCTTGCTTTCAGGATCACTTTTGTTATAATTTACCTGTCCAATTAAGTCCAATTAAATGACAGAGACTGGCCAATTGAAATATTTTGATTTATTAAAGCAAGCGACAGTAAGCAAAACAGCGCTGGGCGGCTGGGGAGTCTCCTGCTCCACCAACGGCGCGCCTCACCCCGGTCAGAGTCCCCTTCTTATAGTGTTGCTAAGGGGTCTCTCCTGGTCCTCTGGTGGTCATGGGATGAAAGCAGCAGTCTTCTTTTGCTTGTAGGTCGTAACCCTGTCTC
>VZSF01005257.1:263182-355061 GCA_013398295.1 Chionis minor | reverse complement strand
TCTATGATTCTATGACTGATTATTTTGCTCTGACTATACTGCTAGCTAGAAATAAACATTTAAGAGAAGTGTGTAGCTTATTTCTAGTGTTACAGGTTTTGATGACCTCCTTCTCATGCTTCCTTCTACAGTTCTGTTTCTGTATGAGTAATGATAGGAGTGACATTCACTCCTCTCCGTGAGGAGAGCACTCCTTATTCCCTCAAGTTCAGAGGTGCCTACACTTTTCCAAACTGTTTGGCACATCACTCCTAGGTTAATTTTACTTATGAATCACATTGCATGGTTTCGCATACGCAGCTATCCTGGAAGTGTCATGAGGATTTGATGTTCTAAAAACAGGCTGTATGTCATAAGGTTTCCATGAAAACATTCTTTAACATAGGCGTACAAAGCTTAAAAAGTGCATTTTAGTGCTGCTTTGTTTAAGGAGACTAGGTCTGCAACTAATCACAGGTTTTTAGAGACTGAAGTCACATAAGATTGATTAAGAGTTTTTTTCTTCCTGGCTGCCAAATGAAAACATTCATCTGTTTTAGTGCTCAAAGCCTAGAGAGCCAAACTTCTCTTACATGCAACTCCAGTCAAGTCAATGGATTAAGACCTAGGATGAATTTGGCACAGCAGATGACACTGCTTGTGCTTAATGTGAACCTGCCTTGTATGATTACAATTCATGGCAGGAATGAAATGTCAGTGACAGAGAGTATTGCTACTCCAGTCATGCCACGTATCTCAATGTCAGAACTCCCCTTGGAACTGACATTTCACTACTACCACATACAACATTTTGATGGTAAGAATAAAGTAAAATGTTAATAAGGCAGGAGTAGGTATGGCCATACCAAAGATTCACATAAAGCTTAACTTCACAGGAGAGAATTGTTTTTCATTTACAAGCATTGCGATGATATGAGATAACATATATGTAGCGCACACTTTTTCTTGGCTTAATCTCAAAATACTTTACGGTGAATATTTTACGGTGAAAATAGTGACTAAAGAACACACCGCATAGGAGAACTAAACACAGTTTAAAACAGAAGGTTATTCCTGAAGTTTCAAATCACTTACATTGCAAATTTTGGACTAGTCAAAGGAAAAAAATCACTGCAAAGAAAAGAATTAACTCAATCCTGCTTCATTGTCTGTTTGAGTCTACTAAAGGAATACACTACTCACATACTACCAAAACAACTGTAAGAAATAGCTTACATGGTGTATTTAATTTTGCATATAGGAAATTAGAATTGTGCCTCACAAAGGCATACAATACAGACTTATCTCTATGCAGACACAACAGGTTACTTGGAAAAGCTGATCAGAACACGAAGAGTTCTTATATCTTACTTGTGATTATATCGCAGTGTTTTGTGTAATGTGTTTTGCTTTATGTGTCACATAAAGCAGTGAGGAGCCACATTTGAGTGGACACAAAAACGTAATATCACTGTACTAAAGTTATATTAATGTTCTGAAAAGATGCTGCTGAAAATAAGCACAAATTCTAGAACACAGGTGTTCTCTTTAATAGTTTTTCATATCTGCTAAAGCTAAATGCTAAAACAAGACTACATTATAAGGAAGAGGCATGAGGTAGGTATATAAAAAGACATGAGTAAGTGCCATGACTCAGCTCCCAAAGTACACAGTTGCCTGCATGAATTACACACCTAAACAGCAACATGTACATTCATATACCCAATTTGTGCTTGTAGTCATATAACTGTGCATGAACCTTAGGACTCCTCTCCTGAAAATATGACATTGACTATTATCACCAATTGCAAATCTTGAAAACAACAGAAAAATAAACCACAGTGTACACAGAATTAAAAAAAAATCCTCACTTTGGGATCACAGGAATCCTATATATTTTTCTGGTCTGGAACTTCAAAATGGCACTAATCAATTTCAAAGGACCTTTTCAATCAATCCTGTAATGCACATTACCATACTTCTCCCTTGAGACTGTAAAATGTTTCCTCTACATACTCGTGGTAGAGTTGTTCCTTCATCCCAGGCACTAGATGTTTGTGTTCCGATACCAAGGACCCCACTACTAGCTATGGTATCTGTATCTACATGTTTATAAGGACATCACTGAACAGAAAAGCAAATGTCATATGCACTTGTGGGGACTCAGTCAAAAACCTCTACTGTATCTAATTATTAGTGGGGAAACTACCAGATTTGGGCAAGTCATTATGGGCAAAATCTAAAATACATGCAGCTTTTCCTTCTATTTGACAAGCTTTGTATTAGAGGATCTGGAGGTTCCTGACTGGACTATAATGGAATATGAACATTACAGCTCAATCAAAAGAAGCTAGGCAGATTGTTATTTTCTTTGAATGGAAATGAAAACCAATTCTTTCAAAATAAAGATGACACAAATAAAAAGCAGGATTTGCAAATTAAATGTTAGTAAAGAACCATACAATCTAATCTACTAAAAAATAATAATAATCGTACCACAATAGTGAAATCCTTTGAAAGAGAGGTAGTTTGTAAATAATCATTTTAAAACCAGTGATTTTCCCTTTTTAAAATTATTTAAGTGCTGCTTCACACCTTCTAAAAAATATGAAGAGAATGGTAGATAAAAGATGAAGATAAAAGATAAAAAGATAAAGAGAATGGTTAGATATTCCAGAGAAATATATGCATATACTCGCTCTGTTCTTACACACTTCCGCGTCTGGTTTTGGCCGCTGTCAACACAGCGTGCTGGGTTAGGTGGATGTGCAGTCTGAGCCACAACACCCAGTAAGTTCTTATTAATCTTTTACATGTGCCAGCTCACCTGGCATCCTAGGATATGTGCTGATGTTATTACTCCCTTTTGTATGATGACAGCTGTCTCTTAAATTTCCAAAGGTGCTGCACGTTGCATGGGTTTGGTTAATATCCAGAACACTGTTTACACTGTATTGTGAAGCACCTTAAACAAGTTCCACTGAGGTTTGAGAAGTAACATGGATGGCTGCTGAAAGCCATCCTGAAGCAAAGGGTTGTTCTAGGCAGATTGTCCACTGACAGAAAGTATCTTGGAGCATCTCATTTTGCCCACCAGACTGGTAGAAAACCTAGCAAATGAACTATGCTGAACTTCAGAGGGACAGAGGAATACTCCCTTAATGTTGTGACTCACATATTGCATTAAAGCAAACACCCGTGGCAATTTAAGATGCAGCTGTAGCCTCCTGACTGCCCTTCTTTTATCATTATTGGCATTTACCAAAAGTGATATATAGGAGAACTCGTATGGTCAGTTATCCTAGATCCACATGTCTAGTGTCCTCGTGCAGACCCATTTTCATTGGGCCTGAGAACATCTTTGAACCTGTCATCCTCACTTGAGAGCAAGAAACCTCCAGCAAAGAAGTCAGCATCAGGATTTTAACATCTTAATGTACTGCTGCCAGATCTGCAAGAGCTCGTCTATCAGAGCCTTAAAGCTCAAATGGAAGAGAAATGAGTAACTTTGGCTGAAATTCTCCGCATAAAGCAGTGCCAGTTTCTCATTGGTGAAACCCTGCAAGAAGGATATGGATGTATTTTAGTGAAGCAAAGCCGTACTTCAGCTGTGAAATGTCAGGGAAGAGAGTTGGGACATTTTACACTCTACTGGCACCCTCTTTTAACATGATGATATTTACTACATGACTGTCCATTGCAATCAGAAATGTTTAACTCATAAAAGTCATTTTCTTACACCTATTTTCAGTTCTTGTTACAATGGAGGCTTGTAAAACAGGATAAACAAGCAGATGTAGACATGAACCAAGATTTTTAAGTTCCAGCTCTCTAGCTACAAAGGTTTGCCTTTCTAAAAGGGGAAATTGTGTTAAGGAGTATGATTCATTCTACAGTGCAGGAGCTTCCCTCCGTAGCAGGCAGACCTGTACGCTTTCCAAGCTGCACATTCGAGTCAGTTGACTGTACGGCTACAGATGACACTAATGTGCAACTCAAAGGGGACTGGGGAATACCCTGTCTACTTTAAGAAAGCCATGTTGGACGGCCAGTTGGATGGTGCACAAGTAGCGCATGGTTTACTTCTTAGCTATGTAATCAGCATTTAAGTTCCAGATCTGTAGTCCTTTGTACCTCATAGTGCCTTTGAGGCTCCTTTTTCAATTCTACATTATACTTCTATTAAATTCTAGGTTTCCATTGGTATGGACTGCCTTATAGGTGCTTTTTCCCCCCCAGGATATTAATTTGGGGTCTTCTTCATGCTTGATTTGTAGCATAAACTGTTGTAAAAAAGTTGTGCTTCCAAGAGGTGAATACAACTGAATGGTTAAATGAGTTTATTTATTAGTATTTTTCTAAATTACCTGAGATGGAAATGTATCAAAGTACCTTATAGTATAAGCCAAGAAATATGAATTATTACAGTTTATTACTCAAAAACCTATCCTTATCCTTTCCACAACTAATCTTATTTGCTGTAATATAGAATAGAAAATACATTCGTCTTTGCTTTGATAGAATTTGTATGCACTCAAAAGCTAGCAAGTGCTTTTACCAAGCTACCACATAAAGATGGATGAAATAATTATTCATTTTAAAAACTCAATTGAATAAAAAAATTTATCAGTATGACAGCCACTCACACTTGCACAATACATATTAATCAACCATAAGCAATTAAGAAAGCAGCAGTAAACAGAAAATATACATGATTTTGTCAAGTTTTATATCTGTCTATATTTATGAGAAAAGTTACAGTGAAGATGAAGGCACCTTAGTTTGGCTTTTCAAATTTGGCTAGTTATCAAAAAATACAGGTATTTCTGAGTATTATCCCAAACATTTAAGTCTGGATCCCTATACATAGTACTACAACGTCTCTACAAAACCTGCACTGTCTTATTAGATTTGAATCTGGTTCTGCAAACTCACCTGCTTTTTCTCTTCCTGTTCTGTCTTTTCCACATTAGCAAGCAATAGCAATCAGAGCTGCTCTCCCCTCCTGTTAGCTCTCAGGTTGAGCTGATAGTTACTGTCATTAACACACCCCGTGGAGCTGTCTTTTCAGGCGCTGCTTTTACTTTTGCTTGGGTTCCTGCATTTCCTACCAAAACCCTTCTGATCACTGAGGGACTGAGGAATGCCTTAGATGAGAGCATGAAGCCCCTAAAGGGTCCATAATAATCTTGGATGTGTAGCTGGGTTTAAAAGAGAAACACAGCAATATGATGCAGAAAAGAATTCAAGGTGTCAGCTGTGTCATTGGTCATGTCCCTGTAAGGAAGTGCCTCTATATTGTAACAGATCCCTTCTCTTCCCTTAGGATACACTTATGCCATCTTTTATAAAAAGCAGATTGTCTTAAATATATGACAAAACAAAGAGCAATGTTATAGTAAATTTCAGTCACATTCTGAATAAACGTGAACTTTAGAATGGCAGCTTTGAAGGAAATTTGTTTACTTAGGGTGCAGGGGGTTTTGCTACAGTTTAAGCTACAACACAGATCTGAATTTTCCTCAAGAGAAATTCAGAGCTGTATTGATAGCATTCCAAATTCAGAGCAGCTCTACTCTACTCTTAAAATGTGTATAACAAGAAAAATATGTGCTAGAGTCACTTACATAAACTAGTTTGTTATTATGTTTAAATACTGCAAAGAAAGGAGCTCTATTATTTGCTGTAATTGAATATTATGAAAATCATAAATATTTTATTCCTATTACTGTTGGTTCAACACTTGCCTGCAGTACTCTGCAGTCTTCAGGCTAAACCCCACACATTTCATCATCAGAAAGACTTCAGACATTGTCATTCTAGTTATCAAGTTGTTTGCATTGATAAACAATATTTTTTGCCTTGCAGGTGGTACTGTGAAGGGAAGGAGCTTGAAAACTCACCAGACATTCAAATTATCCAGACAGGTGATCAGCACTCACTGGTTATTGTTGAAGCTTTTGAGGAGGATACAGGACGTTACTCGTGCTTTGCTTCAAACATCTATGGAACAGACTCCACTTCTGCAGAGATTTACATAGAAGGTAAAGTTAGAATTGTTGCGGAAATTGGTTGTTGAAATTGGTCATATGGGATTAGGATACAACTACGTATTTTGTATGTGAGCTGTGTAATAGATTTGTCACAAAAATACACACCAGGGAGTCGACACTTTTCATCAGTATTAACATATTTATTATTTCTCTGTAAAATACTCGCCAGACAAGTGACTACCCTTTACATATAATTTTATTGTGCTGCTTCCCAGAGATTTTATATATCTCACTGCAAGATCAAAGTCTAGAAATATTCAGATTCTGATGATACCTAATATTTTTTGTCTGTGATACTCTACAGAAATGTAAGACCCTAAACTGCGTGTCTAATTCTTATTAATCCCTTTTTCCTGTAGTCACTGTAACAAATTGAATATAGGCTAGCTTCATCCTAAGCTGTTATTGGAACCTTGTAACCCAACTAAAAATGCCAGCAATTTGATATTTTCCTTGCACAATAGATTCTGTAAACAAAACACAATATATATCTGTAGATTTAGGTCTCTTCTTTCTTGTAATGCTTTTTAATATATCCTACTCCTCTTAAGAGAGGTCTATTTATTATACATCTTTGTAACACTTTATTGGGTAAGATTTTAGATTGCAGCCAATCTTTTTTCTAGCAGGATTACGAATTTAGAATCAACACACAGTATCTTTTTTTTTTTCCTTCTGTCTTTTTTCCATTTCTCAGGCAGAGAAATATACTATGAGTACCATCACTGACTAAAGTGGGACCATTCATAAATTACAGCACCTACCCTACTTAAAACAAGGTTAATTTTGCTCTACTGTTCTTCTTTCACATCTCTAATCTGACAGTGAAAGGACGAATCCTTTTTTAGTATCTGTACTGTCCCTGACATTATGGGAGACGTTTGTGCTTGGCAGGGATTTACTAGTTCTCGAGACTGGGGCCAAGGCCTGCTTTTACCTAACTCAGTGGATGTTGGATGGAAGCCACGGCTGATGGAGATGCTCACTGGCAGGAACTGCAGAGAAAATGCGAATTCCAAACACAGCAAATGCTGAATCAGAAGTGTAAAATATCTCAGTAAGACAGCTGTTAGTAAATTGAGCTAGTATCTTCTCCAAACTGTGCTGCAAGGCACTAGGTTAAGAATAATAGCTATGATGCCAGGTCTTTCTTTTTTTTTCCCCCCCTTTAAAAAAAAGGTAGCATCAGGTGTCTGAGAAAAAAAAGCTCTCCCCTGATTCACAACAGCAATTACAGACTAAATCACACTAGTGGCGTTTTAAAGAGAACCTGAGGAAGACCCAGGTTTATGTTCACTCCTGGATGCTGTTTTCTTCATTTCAATCACACCTCATCCCACATCTGCCTTATGTCAACAGCAGCTCTGCATCTTACACAGTATGCAAAAGTGGTTAATTTCCACTGCAATGTGATCTTTTGTTTTGGCATAGCTTTATAATATATATCCTTCGAATGCTCTGGAAACGTGAATCAAGGTTTGTATCATTCAGAGACAAACTTCTCCAAAAACCTCTCTGCTAAGTGATTTTTTTTTTCTTTTTCATAGGAGTCTCTTCTTCTGACTCTGAAGGTGAAATCATCAAAACCGAAATGGATCAGTAAGTTTAAAATCAATTACATCTTCCATATTTCTTACAGTTAAAAAAACCTCACAAGTGTAGAGATTTCAGTTTCCATTAATATTTTGCAACTTCCAAAACGTTAGGCTTTTTGGGATTTGTTTGGGTTGTTTGGATTGGATTTTCTATGTGTGTTTGTTTGTTTGCTTTACAAATAGTATGGAACAAATACACATTTGTTTGTGTGCCTTCAACTTTAGCTTAAAAACTGAGACTTTAATATTAAATATAAACATAAGAACAAATACGTTACCTTAAAGATTAAGCTACTAAAATTAATTTACTAAAACAGATGCCATTTGACTGGACCGAACTTAAATATTGATTTAAGCGTCTGACTTGGAAAAACAGTGTAGTAAAATTTCTCATGTGAAAATATGGTATGTCACACAGTTTTTGGCAGAAAATGGCTATACGTGGATTATTTAGGTTTAAGATAAGGAAATTAATACATATGAACTAGAGTAAACTGAAATGATGGGTATAAAAGAGTACTTAATTATAAAAAGAAAGAAAATGTGTCAGATGTAATCTAAAACCTGGGAATTAGTATAATTTTCCCTAAATGAAATCCATTCCCTGTGCATTTAGAACCTGGGACAATGCTGTTAAAAATCTACAGTCTTTCAGAATCAAAGTCTCTGTTAACTGGAAAGGGAGTCAGACTGGTTGAAAACTAAAATAATCTTTTATTTTGAACTCCTTTGTATCCATTAATTCAACCTCAAAAGCAACCATTGCTGTATAAAGAGGAAATTCTAATCAGGTAGACTTAGGCACCCTGGGTTTTTTCCATTATTTATTCAGGAGGGTTACACTCATTATAAATGTCATTTTCTTTTAAAATACAAATAAAAAACACTTCTGTGTTTTTGACTGAGACCTCAGGCTGACAGCAAATCCTGTCTTTGGTGATTTTTACTTCAAAGTCATAAAATACTCCAGATTGGTTTGGTTTATGGACTTTGATAAATGTAAGGTTTCAATATAAAACTTAAGATCAAGAAGATCTCAAAGGTTTTGGGACTCATTGCTAATTTTTTCATAGCTCTAGCTTCGACTTTTCCAAATGTCTCAGGCATAATGTTTTTTCTTATTCATCTCATTAGCTGTTAATGTAGTGTCACCACGATCGTGATCACTTGAAGGTATCTTTAAGTTGCTTACCTCATTAAATTGCGAAGTAATGTACTGCATTCTGTATTTCCTAGGGAAAAAAAAAAAAAAAAGAAAAAAAAAGAGAAGAATGCTGCTCTGACATTGTAGTGGTATAATCAGAGTGTCTTTGTTTTTCCTTAGTTTCCAGCTCTCGTCACATGAATCTGAACACCTGCAATTAAAGGGAATTAATGTGAGAACAGGGGCAAAAAAAAGTTCACAATTTCAAAAGAGAAATTGGTGATCACAACAACTGTATGTTCATTTTGAGTAAGGCTTCCTCTGGTTTCAAGGCTGGCTTTCTTGGGGTGACCTGTGGTATATTCCACAGCAGCCAGTGCATACCTCAAACTGAATAAAAATACCATCTCCTCACTGTCTGCATTATTTTACTTGGCAATAAAAATAAACAGGGTCAACTCTTTCAATTCTGTATAGAAACAACCAAGAAGTGAAGAGGTGCCAACCTGTACATTACCAAAATCTCATGATATGATGGTCAGAAAGCGTACCTCTCTTTTTTTATTTTCCAGTGGTAAATTACTTATCTGTATCCAAGCAGACCATGGTATTTTCATTACCTATTAGGCCCAAATCTTCATATAAGCTCAGTGCAAAAGAAACTAACACTGTCCTCTGAGAAACTAGCATTGCCCTCTCATGCTGCCCAGAGCTGGTAACAGCAGCTTTCAAGCCACAGTTGGGTTAATCCAGGCCATTTATTACATTTGCTGCAACCGAACTAAGTATGAGAGATTAGAGTGAAAAGGTATGCAGCCTGATTCTTACAAAATGCATTTTACCTAGGAGTACGTATCAGTTTTGATCAACTGGAATTCAATCCCAGAAGCAATGCTGGGGTTGACGTGTAACTGGGACAGACGGACACGTAGCTCCAGCTTCCAATTAGAGAACTTGTTTTTGGTTGGTGTTTCACAGCAAAACAAGGCCAGCTGACACCTCCTTGAATGCAGCATCTCCTGCTGTTAGACCTGCAACCAAGCATCACGAAACCTCCAAGGCACCATCTGCCATGGTTCAGCCTGTGTCTGTACCTGTCCAGACTGTGTCAACACCCGTTAATCAGGTAGGGGAGACAAGACGGTGAATTTCAAGGACCAAAAGCAAGCTCTTAAAAAGGTGCTTCTTCTACAGTTTGTAACTCAGAACCCCCGCATTTTCTGGTTTTTGCTTTGCTGTTGAGCTTCTGCTTTGAACGTTCCAGCCAGACGGTAGCTGCGTGCGCAGAAGAGATGTCCTGCCTACTAGCTAACCTTTAGCCCCTGGCAAAGGGAAGGGAATCTTTCACATGCAGGTTACAGGCATCTCGGCGGCAGTGAGCAGAAGGAGCAGCTGCTGCTCGCTCAGCCAGCGGCGGGAATCTGTGTGTGCTCCCGCAGGGCAGGGACTGCATGCCATGAAGGGCACTTGGATGTGCAAGTCAACTCGGCGGCTGCTTCGTGTTGCAGACCGACTCATTCACTTTCAATAGCGGCAGCCTGTAACATTTCCCTTTCTCTCTCCACACAGCTCACTGAAAACCTTTTTCTCTCCATGAAGCTTATTTGAAGCTAAATCGTTTCACGACTATATTTACTTCATATGTAGGCATGCTTATTTACCACATAACATCTTAATGTCCGTATCGAAGACTTCCGAATTAATGTTAGCGTGCATTTTGAGTCCTTTTTGTTGCAAACTACCAGAATATTCTTAACTGTGAATTCTTTCCCAATAGGAAGTAATAGCCATATTTACTGAAAAATAAAACTGAAAAGTTAACAAGAAACTCGCTTTACACTGCCTTTTCAATGTTTACAGCCTAGAATTAGGGGGTGACCAATAAACAGATACTAAATAGGCGAAGTAATGCACATTTACTTTTGACTACAGAAAGAATACAACTTAGCCTTTGCAACATTTTGCCATTTTGACAGAGGTTGCCTAAGTCAAGAGTGACAGTTTTCTCAAAAATTACTACTTTTAATCTTGTTGGCTTAGAAGACACCATCTATAAAATTTGGCTATGTTTCCTGAGACACAGAATCACTAATTCTGCTGTTCTGAGGCAGTATTTCATTCCACTAAAATGAAAAACTCTGTTAATCAAGTTATATGAGGAAGTTTTCCAGGAGGAGAATAATCTCATTCTGATTTCACTGAGTAGTATCAATAGGGTGATACTACTATGGTGATTTATCTCCGTAAATTGTTTGGTTGGGGCGAAAGGACAAATTACAGTAGCAGTCACACACATGACTTAACTTTTCCTTATTAACATCCGTAAATATTTTGTAAGAATTTTTAAAAGGAGACTACCACCAAGCAGCCTATGTAGATTTGCCTTAGTGAAGTGTTAATGAAAGATGTTGTAATACGCTGCAGTGAAGTTTTCCTCACCATCATTAATCAAATAAGGCAATAAGGCCTTATTTATATAAAATTCTTCACTATGAGGGTGGTGAGCCCCTGGCCCAGGTTGCCCAGAGAAGCTGTGGCTGCCCCATCCCTGGAGGGGTTCAAGGCCAGGTTGGACGGGGCTTGGAGCAACCTGGTCTAGTGGGAGGTGTCTCTGCCCAGGGCAGGGGGGTTGGAACTAGATGATGATGATGATGTTTGAGGTCCCTTCCAACCCAAACCGTTCTGTGATTCTATCATTCTGTGAAGACAATAACAGCATTTTTGTTACTCAGGCAGTAACCCCTACAGGAAGATCACTAGCAGTCATCTACAATAGAGCAACTTTCATTCACGGCATTATTTTGCTTTGGACTTCACCCACCAAAATCTCTTGTGTGTCATTCCAAAAGCATGTTTCTCCTGCATATGGAAAAATATCTTCTCTACACCTAAATATCATCATGTGGTGTTTTGCAATCTACAGGCTCAAAGCCCCACTAACTATTTGCAAGGACTGGATGGAAGACCTATAATTGCTGCCCCTGTATTTACAAAGGTAATTTGTTCTATGACATATTTGAAAACTAAAGAGGTCAATTAATTGTATGGAGAGATAATTAAAATTTCCTAGCTATCAAAGATAAAAAAGGAATTATGCATTTCTTAAGCCATTCACGGATTTAAGTGGCTTTATGAAATCTTACTGAAATCAGTATTACTTCCAGACCAATAAGAGATTTGCTGACTGTCTATTCATTTTCTCTATTAGATGTTACAGGACATTTCAGCTTCTGAGGGGCAGCTTGTTGTCTTTGAATGTCGGGTGAAAGGAGCTCCTTCCCCAAAGGTTGAATGGTATAGAGAAGGAACACTGATAGAAGATTCTCCAGATTTTAGGATATTACAGAAAAGTATGTTTCTTGTGTGGAAATATTGTGTCTAATAAAATATAGGCAAGCAACAAAATTGCTAACATAGCAACACTTTGAATTTCTTGTTGCAATGTTAAGAGCTACATAAGCCATATTTATGGCAATAAATCTGGGTTCCAGAAGCGAAAACTGTGGATGAACTGAACAGCACACTCACAGGTAGTATTTCTCTGAGATTCCCCAAACTATTGAATTGGTTTGCCTTCTGCTTTGATCTCTTTGCCACTTTAATGTCCTCTTCTAATTCAGCCTTAATTCTGCTGGTTGTTTTTGGGGTTGCACCATTTATGTAGGGTTCCATAGCCCATAAATCCCTCATCTTTTAGTTAAGTGCTATTATAATAGTGTTTATGGTCAGTGGATTGCTTATTTATCCAAAAAAGTAACCCGATGTACCCGTCAGCATGCTTACACATATATGTGTGTGCATGTACGTGTAAACCTTCACTTTAATTTTCAAATGCAGCCAAAACATCTGCAGTTTCCTGACAAGTCAATGGAATGCTAAAATTGCTAAAACTCAATAGAAATTCCTTAAATATCACTCTAAATCAAATGTAAATAAAACAATGTTTTATCATAACTTGATTTCATGTGTAATAGTTTCAGAAATTCTCTTCAAGACACAATAAAGTAGTACTAAGATTTCAAAAAAAACCCCACTTCTTGCAGAATTTATTTCCTATTCAGAAATTGTTAAAATGTTCATAAGCGTTCATATTGTTCAGTGGATTTGACATACCATTGAGTACAAGACCTGGCTGTCTCCAGCACCCCTTAAACAGAAAATTGGATCAAAAGGAGTATTCCATCATATTGAGAAGAGCAAGCTTCATATTTAGTGCTTAAGAAAAAAAAAATATTAGCAAGAGGAAGTAAGTATATTCAATCTACTAATTCTGCTCTTCTTCCCTTTAGAACCACGATCTATGGCTGAACCAGGTAAGGATCATCAAAAGGCTCATACTTTTTTGATTATACAAATGTGGTGATTTAACTTCTCAAAATATCAACTATTTAATGCCATAATTTAATTAACATAATTTATCCTTTTCCACATGTTCTATAGCTACTAGTGAGATGCATTTCAGGGTAGATTGTTCCGTAAACATATAATTTGAATTAATTCTATCACTTTGGAAGAAAATAATGTTTCCCTTCTACTTTGACCCAGTTCTAACTTAGGACCTAAATGTTACCACCTTATGAGCTAAAGATTAACAAAATCTATGAGGGTCCCCCATATATCTGAGGTTCAGAAGTACACCAGATGATGTAGGACTGAGCTATTTTTATCTAGTTTACCAGTTAGGGAACATTGCATCAGATGTTTAGCCATGTCAGCCATTCCCTTTGCTCCCTACCAGCGTAATATGAGAGTATCACATCAGGTGTTCCACCCCTGATATCAGCAAATCTCATAAAAGTGGCTGGATTTGCTAATTTCAAGGGTCAGAGCAGAATGTAGGCTACTCTGCATGGTTTGAGCAAAGGAGCCTTATAGATTTCAATTACTTCTCCATGAGACAATCACTCTCTCCGTTATGCTTTTCACTCTTAACAGTATAAAGCTTCCCCTCTTAAAGCTGAACATTTCAAAAGGAGTATTAATTCTTATGGAATAGAAACTTTTGTAACTCTTCTTCTTGCCCTATTAAAAGTTTTTCACCCCAAAAGGTGTCTTGAAAGAGACTCCCTCTCTGTGCAATGTCTCTCGCTGAGACTGAGGAGTGAATAAATGGAGCTTCTACCAGAACCCACCAATGCTGTTCCTTTACTGTCCAGTGGCATCACTGCTGAGTAATGTGAAGCAGTTTTTAGAGGGTAATCAGTTGGGTGCAGTTGTCACTGTCTCATCACCTGCTGCTCATTCAGAAGGAATCTGGATTTCCATGCATGCAGTGGTGGGCAAATCCAAGTACTATAAACTAGATACTATAATGCCGTAAACTAGTTCTATAATCCTAGTACTATAATAAACTATTATTCTCCTATAGTTGTTAGCAAATAATCTCTGTTGCTACTAGATTTTCCTCAGTGATGACATGAAACGATCAAGTTTAAGTATGGTATGGTCTGCTACGGAAATACTCATAAAATACCAATCCTGTAGGGTTTTAGAAAAGTTTCTTGCAAAACAGTAGCAAAATAGTCACTGACTAGTTGAAGAAATGCTGTCAGCCCGCATTTCAGTACCCTTTAGATGTTACTCTCCCTTGCCATCCCAGCTACCCAGCCAAACGAAAGATTTAAAACCCCATCACTGTACAGGTATTTATTAGCTGGTGCTGCTGCCCGGACATGTCAGATACTGGTCAGAGAGGAATGTCAAGACCATAGATTAACTTTTCAAGACAAAATTTAATTTTTGCTAGTACAATTTTGCTAGCACAGTTTTGGTGCCCATTAGTTTTCTTTACAAAGAAGTGAAAAGGCAACTTTCTACAAGCACAATTAGCACAATCCTCTCTACCTGCAAATCTGCACAGGTACTTTTGGAAAATACCAGCCTATATGTATGTGTTTTGTCTTTCTTCACATGAGAGTGACTCCATTTTAATTGTTCCCAGTTAATTATAACTAATCTTTCAATTTGCAAAGAGATACTAATACATATATTTTAGTGAGTTGGGAGTATAGACCACGCTGTATTGCTCCGAATTAAATTTTAAGTTCTTCAGAGAGCAAGTCTGTACTTCATGTGACTAGGAAAACATTTTCTAGTGTTTTCCAAACACTGCCAACACCTGTTCTTCACTTTTGTTGGGCATGCTGGAGCACAGAGGGTACCAGTTGCTGCAGACAATGCTGATAACAGCTGCTGCACACAAAGGCTGCCAAAATTGATAATACTGACGAAACTAAAATCAAACTGGGCAAGGTGGAAAACCTTAAGGGAACGCCCCCGAGGGGAGTCAAGGCTTTGTGTGTTTGCTCAATGCATGTTCACTTCAAGTAATAATACTGCTCTGATGCTTTGCAGAGGAAATTTGTACTCTCGTTATTGCTGAAGTATTTTCAGAAGATTCTGGCAGTTTCACCTGTACCGCAAGCAATAAATATGGCACAGTATCTAGTATAGCTCATCTAACTGTCAAAGGTAAGAGTTTGGTTTAGTTCTGTGCTTGCTAGTAAACACAAGCAGAGCAGGCTGCTGCACTGTGCTGTCCAGGATGCTTATTGAACATGTAGATTGCTGTGTCTTTTCAAAGTGTCCTTCCCCAATTAGAAATGTGAAGGAACAAGGAACATTAGGGAATGAATCCCACATAGCCCTTCCAAAAACACCACTCTTGCTGACCTCAAGATTTGGGCAATAGCCATTTTTAGAATCTCTACGGACTGTCTACTTTGCTGTTTCAATAACGCCTTGGTGCAGAGCCCAAAGGAGGAAATCTCAAACCAGATTCTTTCATACTGCCTACATGATTAATGCTGCCAAGGATTAAGCAGTTAGGTGAGCAAAGTTAGTACATAAAAGCATAGTGCACTGTTGACTCCAATTCAGCTCGAGTCCTGGCAGTGTTCTTCATAACTAAAAAGTTAGAGAATTATCTGAAAAGAAAGACTGTATTTCAAAGATGCTGGTGGAATTCACAGGGGGCATGGCTGAAGACCACTGCTGGATCTTCCAAACTAGAACTGTGTCTCTTTTTCCCCCACCTTTACAATATTCCTTTGTTAAGGGAATTTGTTGTGAAACAACTCAGTCCAACAGCTAGAAGGACATCAGAATGGGTTTTACCAACTGTAACTTTTGTGATTTCGTATCATTATAATTTACAGTACTTACATATCACCAAAAGTTTGATATTTGCTATTTCAGCATCTGAAGACAGCAGTAATGCTGCTACCCTTCACACAATGAGCTCAATCAACTTAATTGCTGCCGAACAACCTCCCCCATGTACTCCTTCCCATCGTGTAGTAAATCAGACCCCCAAACCTAAACTTGAAGGTGTTCTTGTGAACCACAACGAACCCAGATCGAGTTCCAAGATCGGCCTCCGTGTGCACTTCAAGCTGCCTGAAGATGAGAAAGGAAGTGAATCTTCATCAGAGGGCAGACCTGGTGCTACAAACCAAAACAGACCCAACTATTTCCAAGAGAGGATAAACGGGCAGCCAATGAAAATACCAGAGCCAACATCACCATCCAAGGAACCTCCCCCAGTACTGGCTAAACCAAAGCTGTAAGTAAACGGGATTTCTAAGCCTCAGGAGCACCGCTCACGTTATTTAGTATTCATAGACCAGGACACCATTGCACTAGAGCAAAAAACTCAAAAGGCAGAACAAAAAGGCAGTCAGCATCACATGGTGCTAGCCTAATTAACCATGCTTTTAGAAAACATATTCTACAGAGCTAGATATTTTATTCTGTATATACTTCTTGGGAAAAGTGTTCTCCAAATTTAAAAGGAAAATGTTTTCCCCTTGAAATTTCGTTTAATAGCACAATGTTTTCTGCTGTTGTTCACAAAAGGTGAACAACACTGCTTTTATGCAGGCAAAACCGAAGCAGGTTCTTCAAACATATCTCACTCAATTCTGACAATGCAATTTTGCCAAAACCAGACACATTCGGTCTTATACACAGTGTGTGCTAGCAACTAGCTACAAATGCGGTTGTGCAAAAAAAGGCTGTGCCTCATGACTTTAGTATCTCGCAAACGTAATCGCCTAAACCAGACAAAATACTTGGTTGTTTGATAATGTGAAACCACTTGAACTAAAACACACTTGCATGATTAGTGCACTGTGAACTCAAGGGGAAATCTTAAGAAGTAGTGTAGTTTTCTTAGAGGACAATTTATGGAATTCACACTGCAGTTTATTAGGAAGTGTCTTTTCAGCATTTTTGAAACCTCCTAAGTCTAGTTTAACAAAAAGCATACAGAGCCATTCATTTCATTTCTTAAACAGGCAGAAGCTTTAACTAAATGCTCAGGAAGGACTTTATAAAGTAATTCTTTAGTACTCTTAAGCAGGGATGTAATTTCATAGCACAAACATTACAAGTGAGAAGGCAGAACTTACATAGCAGAGGAAGAAATTGGAACGCTCTTTTTTTAATTTGTTAAGCCCATATTCACAACCCTATTTACTTTCAGAGCTACAGTGTGTTTAAGGGACGGGAGTAGAAATAGTATTTAAGTTGCCCAATGCTTGCATAAAGCAGAATTTTTCCCACCCCCACCGCCCCCACAATGTAACAAAGGAGTGCATTATCATGCAGATATATATATGAAGGACACAAAATCAGGATTGCACAACTTCTAACTCTCTAAGATTCTACTTTTTGAAAGCTTAAAACTGCTATCTTTATGTAGCTTTAATGTGTTTTTTGTTTAGTACATTATAGAAACAATAATTCTTTAAAATAAAAAGAAGTTCTCTTGACTTTATTTATTTGGTTGGTCAGTACCAGTTGTGGTTGGTCTCTACTTCTACATTTTTCACTTTTTAACAATAGTTATTTATTAGATGATCATTTTCCATATCCTCTATGTCCTTTCTGTTTTGGAATGGGGAAAGTTAGCCTGTTTTCCATATGCTGTATTTCCATATACATAATACCTAAATAAACCACTTGACAAGGCAGAATAATTTTCCTTAATTGCAAAGTAAAAAAGCCCTGGAGACATATACAGGAGATAGCATCTAGGAAACAACAATGGCATGAAATGCAAGTCCTCTCTGAATGATACACTCCTGCCTGTCACAGAATATCAACACCACCTAAATTACTTTGGTAGTATCTCTTTTGGTTGACTATTACAAAGCTTTATTTGCCTTTATTTGCCAAAATGCTGGTTTCAGGACCCACTTTAACAGGAGCTGAATAACTGCAGTCTGGCTTACAAATGCTCATTTAAAATTCGATAAACCAAATCCTACTCTTAGACAAGCAGAGCGGTACTAAGGTGAGACAGAGCCAAATTTGAATCATAGAATCATAGAATTGCCTAGATTGGACGGGACCTTTAAGATCATCGAGTCCAACCGTCAACCTAACACTGCCAAAACCACCACTAACCCAGGTCCCTAATTTGACAATGCTATCCCTTAAATACCTTCAAGTAAGATTTATATTTATATTTCAGTCAAATAATTTTCAGACAAAATGCTTTTGTGCCTCTTGCAAAGAATGGGAGAGGAAGGAAAAGTTTATTTTAGTAGCAAACTAATATTATGCTCTTCTCATCATGTTAGAGTATATGTCATATAGTAGTTTCCCCTACCTCTTACTGTATCACAGGACATAGAATTTTTTCTCTTGCAATTCACATATGGAAATATAGTCAGCCAGCACGTTCAGGGCTTATCACCAATTTTGCTCATCTTTGTTTTATATGCAGTGATCAGACCCAGTTAAAACAGCTCCAGAACCAGGTCTTGCTTGAACAACAGCAGCTGCATCAGACATCTGCAAGAGAGTTGTCATTCAACACAGCTTTATTGAATTCTTCTACTTCTCTCCATCAACAGTCCACCTCAACTATGTACAAACAAAGCAAAACCTCTGCTTCACAAGCATTCGGCTATACCCGACCTAAGCAGTTCCTACCATCACAAACCACCCCACCCACCAGCTCCTCTTCTAGCTCCTCAGTTACGACATTCAGCAACGTCCCTCAAGGACCTCAAAGAACAAACAACAAGGATAATTTCACAGGAAATCCTCCACCTGCCCAATCAAGATCTTCAGGAGGGTTTACAAGCAAAAGTGAACAGTCTCTACCAAGCCCTAAAGAATCCATGGTGCCTCCATTAGCACTTTCTACATCTAGTGTAAAACAGTTTCAGCCGCAGAGTGTGACTCCTGCTCCTCTCTCCCCAACTGGCCGAATTCAGAATCCTGTAGCTTTCCTTAGTGCTGTTCTTCCTTCACTTCCTACTGTGCCATCAACCAATGCTATGGGACTGCCCAGAAGTACACCAACCACGTAAGTAGCATAAACCATATGTGCAGAAGGAGGGACAAGAAATACTCATAAAGGAAACTAAGATGTATTTCTGTTCAAGGGTTCGGTGGGGAGTTTACTGAAATGCAAGTCACTCATAAACTAGAAAAGCAAGTTATTCTTGTATTCTGGTCATTTCATCTAACCTTTACGTTCAGTTAAGCAAGGAAGGGATAGTAGCTTCTATACTACGACACATCAAGTGTAAGATAAATCCAGGGTAGAGAAATGTGAGTTTATAAACAGGTATATACAAGAATTTTGGGGCTCAGAGATTCATAAGACTGTACTAGTGGGAGAAAAGAGATTTCATGAGCTTGCAGGATAAGTCACTCTAAGATCATCTGCCTATATAAGCTATAAAAACATTCTTACCTATTGTAAGCAACTAGTAAAGTTTTAAAAGGTATCTCATAATGTAAATTATTTCTTAGTCCATGTAAATCTCAGAAATAACTTATGTAAAGGTATTTTTCTGGTTGCAATATTTTCAGTATTAACAGTCCCTCAGAAAACCTCAGGAGAGTTAATGGTTTGCACATAAATATTTTAATTGACAGCCAGCATGATTTCTGTGACAAAATGGCTACCGCCATACAAGCAAATAAAGGGGAGGATGTATGGGAAAGGTTGTGGCCTTAAGAGTTCCTTCTTTAGTAGCGGAGTTGAAATTAATATCTCGTTTGAGGACTATGTGAACCCTGTGTTAGCAGGGCTAGCACCAGTAGATTGATAGGACTTTTTATCCATAGAACTCCAAATTCTGCACAAAGTAAGGAATATTTCCCCCTTTTAATAATGGTACACTTCAAGGTAGTGATAGCCATCAGTGAGTCACAATCTCCTAACTATCCTGCTGATACTACATCAACCAATCTGTAATTATAACAGAAAAAGTTTCCCTGTATATATAACATTCACCACTCTGCGTGCCAAGAAATCCTGCCTTCAAACCATTATTGCACCCCTATTCACAGACTTGCTAGTTGCCCAGTGCAGCCACGTAATCGGCATCACCCGGTGGCACGTGCCTGGAGGCCTTCATGGCCCTGGCGTCAAGGGCAGGCACACATAAAGTTGTAAGGTTCCCAGTGAAGGTTTTAACTATACTCAACTCAAGCCTTCAGCCTGCTTTCACAACATTGCAACAGCAAAAATCAACTGCAACTGCTCATCCACTCCCCTTCCTCCACTTCAGAGCTGGTGCACGAGTGCTCAAGCACTGTTCTCTTTGCATTAATGACACTTAACCATTGCAAAGTGCTCTACTTTTTCTAACCGCTGTACAGGCATTACCAAATAAATCCTTGCAATCTGCCCACCGGGTAGAGCAATTAAATACTGTTTTCTTCATTTCACCTTTCCTGGGGCCCAGCCCAGAGCTGAATTCCCATATAAGTAGAGCTCATCATGCTGAGATTCAAATCTAGATCTCTACATGGGAGTGAGTCAAAGAGAGAGCACAAAAGATCAGGAAGGAACCTGAACAATATCCGTGCTAATCTGTGAATACCTATTGAAGTTTCACCTTCCTTTTTTGGCATTATCAATGATAATAATTCTGGTTACAATTGCAGTGAGAGATTACCACGTCTGTAGAACAACAAAAACAAGGTATCTTGCACAGAAAGTGCCAGCCATGCCGTTTACCTTGACCCCCTGTTATTAAGATCCCAACTCCTGGTAAACTACTAGAACGTTGCACACTCTCCAGCAGTGCACTCTCAAAGTCTCCTGACAGTTTTATTTAAGAATTTAACTATTTTCAAACCTTACTAAAATAAAACAGACTGCACCCGTAAAATAAAAAGAACTGTTGATGTTAGGTGTCATAGAAGGGTGAGAGAAATGAAAGAAATAAAAGTTCATGGAAAGAGTAAATGATCCATGAAGATGTGACATAAAAATCAGTGAGAAATTGTATTAACTTTTCAATTATTGCCTGATACAGTAAAATGTACAAATTGTATGCCTATGGTAACACCTATACAAATTGCTTTAGCATTGCGACATCATTATTCCAGGATAAATATAAATGGAACTTAGATGCTTATTCTAGTATTATAATGCTTATTTTTTTTAAAAAGTGTCCTTAATTCCTAGTGCCATGGGAATGAGATGCCCCATTAATATAGGACCAAAAAAATCAAATGCCATATTGTGCTTTGGCTTCTACATATATAAATAACAGGTTCCTCCAGACAACTGAAGCGTAACATATCATACCACACAGGTGACAAAAAAACCCCAAAACACGCTGGTTGCTCCATGTTAGTATCAGAATTTTCTTTTAATAGCCCGACCCAGGGATTAACAAAGAAAAATCTGAAGCCTCTGCCGTTAGCAACAGATGATTCTATTCGGGAAAATAAAGCTGCACTTGTAAAGGACCTGGAAAGAAAACTGCACTTCAGAGAGGATGTTAATCAACAAAGTAGTCAGCAGGTAAGAAAATCGTCTGTTCTTAAGATAAATTTCACGCGTGAACAAGACATGTATTATGACTTGTGGAACAAAAGGTGTTTTGCGTGGTTGAGCTGCTACGTTACTTTGCAGAGTAAGTTTTTGTGGTAAGTACTGGTTTGGAATAGCAAACTGGAGCTTTAAATAGGAAGTCTGAGGGGTTGCATCTGCAGAGGGTTTACTTTGTGACTGAGTAGCGTTTTTAATTTCTGATCATCTCTATTAAAGATTGGTAGGAATGCAAAATCTTTTTCTTTTCATGGAAGCTTCCATACTTCATTTTTTCACTTTACAAGTTGCTCAACTCATTGCACACATACACATTCACGCACTGTATATTTTTAACATCAATTAAGGAGTAAAGTAATCAAACTGTTTAAGAAAAGGTTTCTGGTTTTACTTTGATTGAACTAAAATGCAGTGTTCAACTTTTAGCATTAAACCTATTTTCTCAGGTCTCCTGACATATGAATTGACAGGGACTTGCTAGGAACCCAACAAAGTTTTTGGTAGCTGTTACTGTCATACAACAAACTACAGGCCCAGCATTATTAGAGTTTAGCAAAATAACAAGCATTTTACAAAGTTCAAGGAACTAAGTATCAGTTCATTCTTGGAATGAACTTCATTCAAGTGGAATCAATAAATTCACCATATCTGGGCAGTGTCTATGAAATTAAAGAAGAAATAATAATAAAAAAATATATATTTTGAGGTTGAAATCCCTGTAAATCAGGTGGAACCACCCTCAAATAACAGTAGGACACACTAAGGACTGCCAGATAGCTGTTCTCTCTGTAGGTGATTATGCTCCGCTCACCTTGGCCACGGAGCCCTCCATAGCTGTCCCACCAGCTCAGGCTTAACACAGTAAATAATGGTTTACCCTGATCTGTCGCCAACAAGGGAATTTTCACAACGTCTGTTAGCCCTTCTGACAGAGAACATGCAAAGATAAGCAAAAAGCCATGGAGTCTCTGGAGCAAATTACCCTCTGTGGACAACTGCAGTGTAATCCCTGTTTTTTTAATTTTGCTGCTGACCTTCTTTCTGACAGATCACGCTGCCAAAGCACTTTGAGTAAAACAACTGGCAAGCGGTGTGTTTTGCAGATGAATCACAAGTGTTACAATTTGTACTTGCTGTGGTAGTAAGACAAATTATTTAGAGAGCTACTGCGAAATACCAATCAGTCTTTTGAGTTAACTGCATGATAACCCGTTTAGAAGCAACGATCACTACTACCGTCAAAGTTATCTGCTGACAGCAAAAGTTATTTATACACTGATTTGCTATTGTACATGAGACCAAACCAAAATCTTGATTCCCAAATCCCCCAAACATTGAAGGACTTCAAAGCTGGCACCTCTCTAATTGTTATGGTAATCAGAACACCAACGGTAATGAACTAGAAAACAATTGTAGGATTGCTCAGTAAAAGCTCTCTTATTTTTCCCTCAGTTCTCACCTTTAATCACTTTTGATCTTATTCTTCCACATCCAGGAAAACCATTGCTCAGACTGACTCCAGCAAATTCAAGTCTGAGTTTTCTCCTCAGTGAAAGCAGTGATTATTTAAAGAGATGAGAGGATGCATAATATCTTCCCAAATTCCTATTGTTTTGACATTTATAGAACAATCAACATCATGAGAATTATATGTTGGAGTGCTGGATTCACACCCATAGATTTTGTCCTGATTTTTCCTCTTGTAGTTAACAGAGAATTAAAAAGGAGACATCTTCATCCCATATATAGCATACCTGCATTAAATTGATTAGTATAATGTAAAAAGTATTAAATTAGTATAAAGTAAATAATTAGCAGAGAAGGGCTTCTTACTTTCTTAGAAATACGAATGCAACTCTTTTCTGTGTGAGAGATCACTGCATAATGAATGGAGTACAGCATCCAATAAGAATCTCAAAGTGTTGGTTTCCTTGTGTTTTCTACGTGCTATTTTAAAAATTCCTTCTCATAAAAAGTGTCCTATATTCTTATTTAGAGAATTGTATAATAACCCTGTATTTCAATAGCAGCATTTGGTCTCATTTACAATATCTGTAGAGCGTGTAGGGATCATCCAGAATGAAAGCTGCAGACGACAAGTCTGTGCTTTAAAGTACTGGTAGTGGCTTGTATTCCTATATAAAATACAGTAATGAACACGAGTGATTTACATCCTGGTGCTCTATCTATCTATTGTTGACTTCCATCTGAAAAGTGTTCAGCTCACAAGTCAAGATTTTCCTAAGTGTCAGCATTATGCCCTCAGCATGGCATCTAATAATCCAGATGTACTCCTCCTGTTTCATCCAGTACATCATTCATCACCAACAATAAGGAAATCCAGAATCAGAACATAGTAATTTTGCTGATGTTGCACGAGACAGAACAGATTAGTCTCTGGTCTTCTACACCTATAATAATCATGCAGTGCTGACAGAAACACAAATATGATTTTGCTAAGATTCTAGCTGCGGCTTTGATCAAGTATATGCAATAACAAGCTGTCCTTTTTACCAGAAAAAAAACACCATACCTGTCATTTATGCAGATGGCAGTATGCTATATCGCCAGGTGAAATTTCATCATAATTGTGTTGAAAAAAATGTGGTTCAGTTACAACAAACGTCTTCAGTCAGATTTGCCCAGTTCTTTCAAACAGAAGATACACTAAAATGAGCATTAGTTTCATGCAATTACTGGAAGAGATTCAGACAAATTCCAGGATCTAGGAGACTTAACTCGGTTTCTTCCTTGGCCTGAAGACAGTCGAATGCATAGCTCTTAACTCCTGTAAGGACAGCCTAACTCCTTGCCAGGGGGTATGTGTGCGGCTGATGCTGTCCCAAGTCGCTCAAATAATTAAGCATTCTTTATCAGCAGGATAAAAATCTGAAAATTCCACCTTTCTGAACAGCTTCCATAAGAGGAGACCTGAGCCTTTCTCTCACTTTCTCCAGCTCAATGAGCAAAATGTAAGACTTTCAGGCAGTGTGGAACAGGCCCTCTAGCAGGACATTTCAGAGAGCATTTCAGCTTAGTAGTTAGGGTTATTTGAGGAAGCTGCTAGTTTGTGTTGGAGAAAAGAGAGACAGACTGAGAGAGAGAGAGAGGAAAAAAGAATCACTGTCCTGCCTAGGATCTAGGACAAACACCTGGATTCTTGCCCTTGCTGTAGTGGATGTTTCAGTATTTCTGCAAAGTGAAAGAGGACAAGAAAAACAAAGAACCTCCCTGTCCACTCATCTCCACGCCCGTAATGTTTTATTAGCGTGGAACTCAGAGCTTCGTTTTGGAGATTAAGGTTGAAATCCTGTGAAATGATGCATCCAAGTCTCATAACCTCAGTGAGTGTCTGAGCTACTGCAACATTTGATGAAAGGAGAGCCCAGCCAACATTATCTCCACTTTCAAAAATCTGTCAATCTAGTCCATTGACCTTTTTCATCTTCCTTACAAGAAAAATATCTTTGTAATGTTCAGTCAGAATATGCCATGTAGAAACAAAAAGACGTGTGGAGAGAAAAGGGCAGACACAGAATTTGAGGGGAATTTGGCAAATGGAAAAAATATAAATGCATAATGCAAACTGATTCTTTTACTCTGGTGCTTGAAAACATTAACAGGCTTCACCAATGGAATTATAAATAAAGGAAATTCAGCTGTACAGGCAAAACTTAGAAAGTAATGATATTATGTCCTCAAGACTTTGCTATACAAATAATATAAAAAAAGAAATATGAGGTAATTAAACCTCAAAATCCTGTAGAGTAACAAAAATAAAGGAATTGACTGTGCAATAATAAAGGAAAGGAGAGTTAAGTACCTGGGCCTGGCTTATAGCTTTTGATTATAAGAACTACAAACTGTGTTCATATATCTGTACCATTTATTATGAAGAATATCATGTGGCAATGCTGGTTGGTTGTGTCTTATGTAAGACCCAGATAGCAGCATGGTCACTGCCTTATTTTTAGGACAAAGAGTAAACCTACAGCTTTTTAGAAAATTATGCACAGCCTTCACATGAATATTCTTTACTTTTGCTAGGGAATACTTTATAAGAAATTTCAGAGCAGAAGGGATGCAAGGTTTGGACAAAAGCTTTTAGATCATTAAAAACCATGGCCCGTAAAGCCATATGCAGAACCCAGCTCATCACACAGGCCACATCGCCACTAACACCTCAACACTGATCGACCAGAGTCATCTCCTCACAGTTCCCATACTAAGAAGTCAACCTCAGAGAGGTCCCATGAATCACCAAGAACTCTGTTCCCTAGAGCACAAGAATCACACTTCATTCAATCACTCCCAAAATCTTGCTCAAAAACAAGCTTCACTTTATCTCTCAAAGGTCAGCAAACGCAGGCAATTTTGGACTAAGGATGAGAGTTAAACCACAAGGAGTCCCCACAGAAGCTGGTTTGCTCTGTACTACAAATGAAAAGAGACTTAAGAACCTGACCAAGACAAATTATCATATCTTGATATTAATAGGTATAAACTCCCAATAATCATGGGAATGGCATGAATAGTTGAAAAATCACTTGTAGCTGTCTTCTCAAGACGTAGATCTAATCAACAACAAAGTACAGACAGGTTTTCCTGGTGAGGGTCCTGGCTTGCAGAACTCATCCCCTAGGAAAGGGAAGCTGAGCTCCTCACGCTTCCATTCACACACACTCCTAAGCCACTCACTCCAGCTGACAAGTCTGCGGGAGCTGGAGATGCAAACCTCATTGCCTTTCTCTTCTGTTTTCCTCTTGCTCAATCCCTTTGAACTGAACTGTATTTAGGATATTGTCTAGCTGTGTACCACAGCTGACTTGCTGGACTCTTCAAGGGTTTGTGTGTACATTGGATAGCTTAATAGTCATGCCTTGTGCCATCTAACACAGTCCAACATAATTAATCTGCAAGAATTAAGTTGCTTCAGTGATACCTCTTCATGGGCATGATAAGCGAGGAAAAGCATGCGTGTTGGAGCTGTTGTTTTTTGATTACCATCACAGAGGGCTGGGGAGATGGGGGGTGGGAGGAGGGAATGAGAGAGAATCCAAACTAAACAGGAGATTTTAGTCAGAGTAGCCTAGATGAGACTTTGAAGCCAAGCAGTGTTACAGCTTGGAAACAGACACTGAGATGCAAAATATGCCAGTTTCTTAGATAAACTGTTAACTGGATTTAGAACAACTCTGCCAAAAAGCCAATCTAGTAAAAGTTACAAAACTGGGCTTAAATTGGGAAATTTGTCTGGAGTTGGCAATGAGAGGCAAACAGAATTCTGTTTTTATACACAATATGAGAATCAACGTTCAAATAAAGTTCCTCTAGCCTTTCTATTTGTGGTAATTTCCACGGGTTACTATGCTAACGTCAGATTATTTTGATGCTACAAGCTTCTAACAACTGTTAGCATGTATTTTCACTAAGATCTGAATCCTGCTAAAGTCAACAGCAAGATAGGTTTTAACTTCAACAGATCCAGGATTTTAGAACTCATATTCACACACAGAGGTGCTTAGAAACTTAAAGGAATTACTACAGTCTATGCCATTCCCCTTTTTGCCAAAAATGTTCACAGGTCACAGAATGGCCCAGGAGCTAAATTACTTGACTCAAGATCCAGGACACCATGATGCAACTTTCTGCACTGTCACAGACTTTCTGTGTTATCTTAACAGGTCACTTAGCTTGTCTAGGCCTCAATTTCTTGTATGTAAAATGCAAATAATAGCCCTGCCCTGAAGGGGCACAGAGACAAAATTATGCGAATCGGTACCTTCAACAAAACTTGCATTGAAAGAAGATTTTGTTTGCCATGCTGGTCAAATTACAACCATCCAGCAGCACTCTACAACAATATTGCCCAGGCAGTGCAAAGGCTAGCCATTCCCCAGAAGAGAAGCTGCATTTCAATTCTCCATCTGCCCCAAATTTCCAATAAAACTTGTCGGACTTTTTATTTTTTTGCCCCTCTCCTTTTGAGTTAACTCTCTTTTAGCTCACTTCTGCAGAACAGCTCACTGTGGGATCAGATGACCGCCAAGTGATGGCAGGAGGGACGTGTGGGAACATAGGAATATGAGCAGGGAGGGAAGCCCGGGAATGCTGCTGCTAGCACAAGCTGGCAACTAAACTGGTTCAGCTACATTGTCAAATCACACACTGAATACACTACACATCTCTGTGGCAATAACGCCGTGCACTTACAAGGTGCTACTAATGACTAGAGAAAAATGGTACGGAACTGCTTAAGACATATATTCACCAGTGTTTTGCTCTGGCCAGTTTTAAGTCTTTTAACCTTCTAACTGTACCCTGACAGTATTAATGCAACCACCACTGTCTACTCCCCTTCTGCTAATGCATCTAAGTGAAATATCCAGGTTTCAAAAGCTGCATATACAGATACAGATAACTTCATACAATGATAATATATATGCATTATTTATATATATATTGTAATATGTACAGAACATTTACACCTCTAGATAGGAGGCTGAATTTTACAGTTTTCTAGCCGGAAGATAGCACAATTTTAAATGTCTGTCTACTATATTAAACAAGTGCGTGAATTCCTGTCTGTAAAAATTCCATGTTTCAGGAAAGTTGCCAAAAAGCAGCTGGAATCCTACATTTTTGACCTAAAACCAGAGCCTGAACCTTTGTACTCTTTCTCTTAGTCTCCTCAGTCTGCTGAACTGCAGCCTAGTTTTAATATTGTACGCAGTGATCACATTGACTTGTTCTTTGTATGATGCTTTATGAAATACTTGTCTGACTCACAACCACAAACACTTTGCTCTACTCCATTTATGTAATCACAGTCAGAAATAGTTTTATGGCTTATGTGATAAAAACAGTTCTTCAGAAAGCCATATTAACAACTATTTTCTGTTCTTGCTAATCCTAAAAAAACCCTGCCAAATGAGCAAAAACCTCCAAGATTATATTCTTTATACAATCGTGTATTTCCACGTATTTCAGAGATTCCTGTTCTTTATAAGAAGCATGCTAAAACACATTCAGTCTATACATGTTGGTGTCAAAATTTTTACAGCAATGTTAACTTAAGTCTTGCTGGTTTGTGTGTGGATTTATATAAGCGTATATGTGCACACTAAACACATCGAGAAAGACAAAGACTGAAGTACGAGCACAACACACAGGCAACAATTTGGAGCTGTGGGAAGCCTAACTTCAATATTTTTAATTTAAAACATATTATTGAATATAACTCCTTAAAATGACCAGTACAAAGACATGCTGTCAGCCTGCACAGTTCCTAGCCAGACACTGTCAGGTTTGCATGGAAACACGACGACTCTGGTGGCTTCCATGGAAACACAACTCTGGTGGCTTCCATGGGCAGAGAAGCAGCTGCCAGTAATGACAGCCCAGTGCTGACAGTGCAGCAATATGCATTTGCTCTGACAAACTGCTCCTTTTATACCTTTTTCTGTGTGTGCACATACATCCAGTCACACATGCTCAAGAAATGTGAGAGAAACCCTGTCCACGATGAACTTCAGAGTGGCCCCATGAAATGCATTGCTTCCTCAAATCAAGTTCACTACTGCAAGCAGATATATGAAAAGGAAGAACTGCCCGTATTTCTTGATGAAATAAAATTTGTAAGAAGTTTATATGTTCAGCACATCAGCCAGGAAAAAAAAGATACACTGTGTTCACAGAAAACTTTTTCAGATCTAAAAGAGAGGCAAGAAATATTAGGTTAATTACAGTTTGAAAATAATTGCTCCAAGTTTAATTTATGTTCATTGGTTAGAAAACTTAAGACAAACTTGTACCTTTGGAGTAGAGGAAATAAAAGATGTCAATTGTCTCTATCAGCATTGTTTGGTTTCATCTGCAGGCCATCATGGCTACAGCAACCCTAGACTATTAATTTCTTATTACATAGCACGACTTCTTTTGGACAGCAATGAATCACAAAAAGAATCAGCATGAAAAACTGCTGACTAAACTCAACTATCTATAACCAATACTGGACTCTCCCATGTAATGGCAATGCCTTCCTACCCCCATTACTTCCTGCTGCTAGAGAACACTAGATGATGAAAAAAGTCACTTTAGGGACCAAGCAATGATTCCCCAATCTTCAACTATACAGATGTGAATGTATTAAAATTACAATGCTGCCTTTTTAATTTATAACAATATTATTGCCATTAGCAATTTTCATTTCCAAAACCTGTTTTTGACAGTCATCAGAAAATTTAACTACGGAAAAATTTGATCTAGAGATTAGTTAGAGCATTCTGAATAAAAACATCACATTCACACTTTGCAGGTCTAATGAAACATGCATATAGCTCAATAGTTGGAGACCGTATACAACTAAGATAGTCCAGTGGCAGATCTACATACTGCCATAAAAGAATGATGTTAACTGTTGGTAAGGTTCACAGGGCAGTAAATAACCGGTCTGCTGACTTCCAGATACGCAGACTGAATGGTTTTGTATGCAAGAGCAGAGGCAGGCCCCAATTTTTTCTTCCTCTGTTCTTTATTATGTTGCACTTAAAAACTAAAAGGTGTTGGCTCTTGCAAAAGAGCTTTTCCAGTTTTTAATCTCCTTGACTACTGCTTTTGGATTGTTATCTGACTCTGAGAAGTCTTAACACTTTTCATCCCCACTCATTTTATTCTAATCCGAGTTCAGGGTTGCCCTCTCCAGGTAAAAGTTCTTCAGGGACTTACTGTGTCTAGCTTCTGAGATAAACAATTTGTGACTCACTTCATCTACTCTGTCCATCAGCCCTGTTGTCCTGTAACCATACAAAACACTTGAAAAATGGTTTATCTTTGCAAAGGGAATAACAGTGTTCAAAAGCGCTCAAATATGATAAATGAGAAACATGTATTCAAAACAGTGAATTTAGCTTTATAGTTATGCTGTCATATAACCAATATCCAGAAATAATTACTTAATTTTGGAGAGGTTCATTACACAATCAACATGTTTAAACAGGCAGAAAAGGTACTCCCTGTACCACACTTGCTACATTACCCTGAACTTTATTCATGTGACAAATCATTAGATGACGGAAAGGGAGGGAGGGAAAGAGATTACCCCTACATTAATTAATCCTTAATTAGCCTCTACATTTCTAAAGGCCACACAGCTTGTGAAATCTCTGAAAACAATTTCATTCTTAGAATAATTACGTACAGTAATTACGTATCTTCAGGTAAATTTCAGACACTCAACGTGATCCTTTCTCAGTAGGTCAAATTTTTTGCCACAGATTTTGCTCTCTACTGCCAAGAACTACCTAAACAACATGAAGGAAGCTATTGAAAGTGCTCAAAGAAGTGGAAGGAAAACAAAACTCCAAATATGTTCTTCAATACATTGCTTGCAATCAAGTATTTAGGTTTGAACTCCTTTATTTATGGGAGACTCTAGACACAAAACATGACTACAGCACATTTTGGTGACACAGATGCTTCTTAGAACATCGTAGTCACTCTCTGACTTTTACTTTGTTCTTCCTTCCTAAAAACACATGGGCATTTTCTCGGTATCAAGGGTAAAAGACTGTTTAACTTTCCCCTGGAACGCTATAACCAGCTCTCGCCATCTAAATGGAAAAATTATAGCTTTGGTCAGATCAGAGAATCTCCAGTTTTACACTGGCTTAACTGAGATGAGAATTTGATCTATGAAAGTGATTTGTTGAGACATGCTGTGTGAAAGAAAAAGAGCTCAACAAGATGAAACTTTATAAGGCTGTTTGCTGATCACGAGCTGCTGGCCAGCCCACAGAGCAAACAAAGCCAACTAAGAAAGTGGAGGATACCATCTAGCGGCTGGCTCCCACCCTTTGGCACGTCTCGCACACTTCTGCAGACCTGCAAGCTCAAAAACTCCTACTTGGCAAAGCCGTACTCACAGTGGTACACTTGAAGGGAGTATCAGAGAGCAGATCGTTGCTGTCAGAGTGGAGGCAGAGTGTTATAGGTAAGAAAGGTATCTAGAAGGGGGGCCCAGCAACCTAAGCTCCCTCTGAACACTTCTGTTAGCTTGTAATTATCGGCACTGCTCCAAAGCTGGGTGGAATGACCCTGCAGAATCAGAGAAGCAGGGAGGAGTGGAAGGAAGACTCAGTTCCCAGTAAAGAGTTCATTCATGAAAGACCTTTCCTTCCTACTCTGAGATGTCTGCCTTTTCCTACCATAGCTAATCATTACTAGATCTTACCTTAGAGCAACTCCCCAAAAAAAGATTTTAGATGAAAAGACCAACATACAGCATTGACTGTTACAGTACCAAAATCAGATATTACCGGGACAGTTATTCCACCATGGCAATTTCCAGGTTTTTAACTCAACCTTTGTGGCTGTCATGTTTTCCTCCTCTCACCCCCAAGTTTCAGACCCCCGTCTCCACAAAACTCCCTTGTAACCTCTCAACCTTTGGCCGCTTCTGTCTCCTTAGTCTCCTGAAGAAATCAGAAGACTTTGTCAGCTAAAAGTTTGTGCTGCCTCTCCACCTTTGCTCCTTACTATTTGGGAACTACTGATCAAGAGCATAAGCAGCAGTATGATGGAATAGGTAAATGATCAGTGATGTAAGACCCAGCAATCTTTGCTGGTTCTTCTATTAGCTCTCTGTAGGATTTCAGACAAGATGCATTTTCTGAAACTTGTTTTTTCAGCAAATGGAGTATATCTAAGGATAGGCCACAATCCTTATTTACTATTCAGTAGTTTCTAAAATTCTATTTAAAAAATGAGAATTTCACTTTTGGAGTTGCTCAAGTACTTCCCTTCCAAGCCACAGATCATTTCCTTCCTATAACAAAGCAACAAACGCCACTGTAATAGCACTATCTGACAGATTGAAGTGAGACTCTGAAGATCTGTGCTTGTCACAGAAGTAGAATAAAACATAAGCCTCCTCCCAGAAATGTCAGTGCCCTTCAAAAGAAGCAGGAACACAAGATCTGGACTTAAAAACTGCATAAATCCAGCTCTGAGCAAAGCGATTTGGTTACCGCCACAGGCCTACGTACAAGCTTCCCCACAGGACAGTTTATAATGACTTAAGCAAGATATTCTTGCAGCTGTCTATGTTAGCGTAGACAGGCAGTGCCTGCTACCCTCCAAAAAAATGGATTTTTTTTACCAGAAAAATCCATTCAGGTGTATCTGTAGTGCTCCACCACGCCCAGGACAAACATCGGTTCGCTGTTGGTCTGAAGCTTCACATGTCACAGCAAGAGACATTTTGAAGAGACATCCTCATGCAAAACAGCTAAGTAGCAAGAGGTTTCTAGCTGACTTCAGGGGATTAGAGGGAAGCTCATAATCACATCAAACTATTTGGAAATTATCATTTATGTAGGAATATACCAGTTTTCTTGCATCATCTGTTTAATCTTCTAAGGATTTAAGTGTGGTATGTTTTGCTTTCTCAGTTACACCAGCTAGAAATCTGGTCAAGTTTTAACATGAAGGTAAATTACTCTGAAAATACTTCACTTTCTTCCTAGCTTTCTCTTTTAGTAGGTACAGTTTTCCTTATTTAATTCTGAATTTAAGTATGTAGCATTATTCTTTTCTATAATCAGCAGGTGACTAATATTTGAACACAAAATCCTCAAAAATTTGGTGTATTTTAATGATCTTTTTCGATCAGTGTGCAAGAGTACAGTTTTTTCACAGGGACTTAGAGGAATTATATGTTTGATTTTTTTAGCTGCCCTTGAAAAAACTCAGTTCCATTAGTTACGTTCTACAAACTTCAGATGCAGTGAGAATCTGTGTCTGCAGACCAAACTCAGACTATTTCAATATGTCCTAGGCTTTTTTATTTTCACTCATTTTGGAGTTAGTCTAAAAGTGCAAATGACTGCAAATACCACAGAACGCGACTCGTCTTGTTCAGAACCGTGCCCCTCTCTACTCTGCAGGAATACAGGATTTCAAGCTTTGAGCAAAGGCTGATGAATGAAATAGAATTTCGTCTTGAACGTACCCCAGTGGACGAATCAGATGATGAAGTCCAACACGATGAAATCCCTACAGGCAAATACATAGCACCTATCTTTGATAAGAGACTTAAGCATTTTCGGGTAATGGAAGGATCTCCTGCTACATTCACTTGCAAAATAGTTGGAATACCTGTTCCCAAGGTAGGTCATTCTCACTGTTAGCAGTAAAGGAACAAAAATCAACTACCCGCTATTTTCTATACATCCCTCTGGAAAGTCTCACTTCTAAGAACACGGCTCTGTGGAGAGAGCTCTAAAACAAATTATTTCTCTCCTGCTTTCTAAAATAACAGTATCTGCTCCTGAGCATGTATCAGGCTTCGATGTACCCTATGGACTGCCTCACAACCACGTGACTCCAAGAGAAACAGAGCTTCATAAAAAAACCCAAAATTAACTTCTCATAAAGATGAAAACTGACCTGAGATAACAACTAATGTGTCTATAGCCAAGAAAAGAGAACCTGTCAGGCCCAGCTATGTAGAGGAGACATGCAGCTTTCTGAGTTCAACCTGGAATAATTCTATTTCACATTGTAACTGATCTGCAAATTTTATAATATTCTAAAATTTTTACTAGCAATCGGTCAACTTATGTCATGTTCTTATTCTACTACAGAGCAAGTGTTAAGTCACTGGGGGGGTGTGTCTGATCACTACAGGTATACTGGTTCAAGGATGGCAAGCAGATTTCAAAGAAAAACTCGCATTTCAAAATGAACAGAGAAGAAGATGGAACGTGTTCTTTACATATTGAAGCTTCTACTAATGATGATGATGGCAACTATACGATTATGGCTGCAAACCCACAAGTAAGGTGTTGAGTTTTCCTCTACAGAAATGCTTGTTTCATCTTTTTCTAACACATGTTAGCAGGAACGCAGATTAGGCCACCTAGTCTGACCTTGAGTTGTGACTGTATCAAAAATCAGATGCTTCAGAGGATAGGGGAGGAAACCACGTAATGAAGAATAATGAAACTGCTCCCCTATTCTTACACATCTCAGCCACAATCATTAAGGACATCTTTTCACATTATTAACTCCTGTCCTATCTTCTGTCCCCACCTCTGTTGCTGACAGATACTTTTGAGATGTGGCGACCAGACGTGCTATTTCAGGCAGAAAGAATAGAGCAAGGGGAAACAAAAAGTTACATCAAATTTGGAGGTGTTACCAAACACAATTATTCTTTATCTAGGATGCAAAGATGTGGATCTGCAAATAGTCTCATCCTCTAATACCATTCTCCTTCACACTATGTTCTAGCTTAGCTGTTTATTTAGCAGTACGCTGAAGTAGATCAGACAACTTTTTCGAGTTTAAATTTTTCTTTTTTTCTGAATTATATTTCAGCCCAGCTACTTTTCAGTTTCCAACTGTGGCTGCACAACCAGCAATGCTAGTAGACAGTACCTGTGGAGACGCAGAGACAGGAATGAACAAGCAGGGACAGACACTGCTTAAGCTCGTTTATGTAGCACCACTGCTAAGTATGTTGCAGAAACACACTGCCCTAGACACACAAAGAAACCCCTGCCTCAACTCCACTCCACCACATGCTAATAGCATTTGCTTTGAAAAAGTAATATTTACACAATAGTTCACTTACCTTACAAAAATTAACCCTCATGCATTGTAAATGTTAAATATTTATACTTTAAAATGAAATGAGCTATTCACCAACTATTAATTCTGTTTCCACTGTGATTTGCAGGGGAGAATCAGCTGTTCAGGCCACCTGATGGTTCAGAGTATCCCTGTTCGGGCCCGAATATCAACAATTCAGCCTCACAGGTAAAAGGAAAGAAAAGTCCTTCAGAGCCTCTTTATGCTTCTTACTGAAGGCATTCAAAATAACTAGCTGCTGTACTTCAATGCACTCTGTACTTCAGTTCTCAACCACAGAATGGAAATAACAGCGGCAGTGCCCTCCCAACAGATCACTTCTAGAATGTAATATTCCTGAAGGTCATCTTCAAATACAGGGAGGTTTAAGTATTATTTCGTTTACATGTTGCAGTGGAGTTAAAGGCAAGAGATGGATTAGCAAGATGCAATTCACCCAGAAAAGCAAAAAGAAGTGAAGGACAGCTTAGGAATCCGATGATACTACACAATATAGTTAATTTGATAATATTTCTAAATGGAAAATATGCAAGTATTAAATTACAATCAGTCCATTTCTTTCTGCCCTTTTATTTAACTCAAGCTACCTGCTCATCCTTTTCCACAATTTCTTCCTTTTTTTAAGCACTAGGAAAAAAAGTTTGGCTTCCAAACACATACATGCAATTTTTGTGTTGCAGAACACGACCCCGGGTGCCAGAAGGAGACAAAGAGGCAGTTCAAGAACGTTTTTTCAGGCCATACTTTCTACAGGCTCCAGGTGACATGGTAGCACACGAAGGGCGACTTTGTAGGTTGGATTGTAAGGTATTAACTGTTTCCTCTGTTCATTCTCACTTCCCCTACCTCCGTGCATGCATTGCTAGGTGTTTTCGTGTTCTTTATCGCATGCATGAACACTTTCAGTTGAAGTTTTGACGCTTCATTTTTAAAAATCATTGCTTATTGCCGTTGTCTCTGAGCTGATTGAGGGCATTTCTTTTCAACACATGCTATATGGAATGAAGAACACAGAAAACGCAAGCCCAGAAATAGAAGGCTCACTTACAAGGTTGTTCAAATTACTAGATATGTTCACCGTGTCCTTTACCAGTCTGAACTCCAGAAGTTCATCTGGGAATGACAGGTCCTTCTGGTCAATTATCGGATTCTTGAACGTAATCCAGACTAGCACAAAACCATGAGAAAGAGAGGATTCAAGCATGTATACTGTTCAAACACATGCTCCCACTGTATTAGACTGAGTTACTGAAGATTGGTACTCCCTGAAAAGAGGGAACAGAGCCCGGCTCATTTTATGCTTCCCCAGCATGCACAGATGCAGAAACGTCCCCATTTGCAGATTCAAATCCCCACATGAGTTGTCAGAGATTAGAGTACACACAGTGAACATCCTGTTATTGAACAACTTTTCAACAGAAACTCATCTGCTCCTACGTATTTTGGTAGTCCCTCTATGTCCCAGCAGCCCAGCAAAGCCGGTAGTGCTGACACTGACCTCTTCCATGCTCCAGAATGTCTCCTACCCTGAAGAGGGTAGAAGCTCTGAAGCAGAAGTTAATGCCCTGAAGATGAACAAGATTCATTACTACTTAATTTACAGTGTAAAGTTTACTAGGGAGCATGCCAAAGAATTTGGTTATTCTTAGCTCTGCTACCCTGGCAGAGCTTGTGAAGCCTTAAAGCACGTCTGGTATTGCACAAACCTGGAAGACAGCAGTCCTCGTTCAGGCAAGTTCCACTTCGCTCTTTCTCTGGTTTGCAGAATATTGTTTGGAAGGCAATATTTCAGACGTGAGTAAGTACTTCTATCTATTGTAAAGATCTTTAAGAGTATAAGAAAGTCTAATACTCTTTCTATAAAATACTTGATCTATAATGTTCTAAAGCATGTAAGTTTAACAGCTACAAAGAACTGTATCATTCTTCATCAAGTTTTACGAAATAGTCATTTGTGTAGAACTCTTTTTCTCTGTAGTGGTTTAGATCCAGGGTTTTGATTTATACTCAGCACTAAAATAAAAGAAAAATAGCAGATTACTAGGAGTCTTTTGTGAATCTGGTATATAACCACATTTCTTCCTTTCTGACTAAGAAAAATGTAGGCATTTTACATACTTGTTTCTCTTGGGATTTTGTTGCTTGTCTGTTTTCCATTTTTCTCCCTTTTGGAATTAATCAGCAGAAAAACAAAAGCTGAGAAACAAGAAAATAAAAAAAGTCTTTCTGTTCTAGATTCTGACATCATTCAGATGGTATCTGAAAGAAGGCTCACCTATGAATTTACTAAAATCTATTTGTCAGGTTGATATTTGTATCTAGCTGTTTCACTGTCTGTTAGGTGAGTGGGTTACCAACTCCAGATCTGACGTGGCTTCTGAATGGCAAACCAGTGCTACCAGATGGCACCCACAAGATGCTGGTCAGAGAGACTGGAGTTCACTCGCTGCTTATTGATCCTCTCTCACAAAACGATGCTGGAACTTATACTTGCCTTGCCACGAATAGAACAGGACAAAATTCATTTAGTCTGGAGCTCACCGTTGTAGGTAAGAATCATTGAAAAACTAGTCACGATGTTGTAGTTATGTGTACGCACTTCTTCAAACTTGCCTGTTTCCCTACAGACAAGTATAAATAAATATTAAATCCACTGATAGCAGGAGAGTTCAACAGCTAGAAAACTCATCTGTTGGAGAGAAACAGACCTGGTGCTCAGTCGATAGGTGCACTCCTGTTATTAAAAGAGGGCTGTAAGAATTCTCTCTCATCATCACTTTACCTCTCTTGTCTTGGCAAAATGACAGTAATTTTCTCCCCAGAAAATGCTTAGTGTTTGAATTCATAAAATATGTTGAGGTCTTTTAGATGTCATGCCCACTTTATTAGTTTAAAAATGTATTTAAATAGAAACTGTTTTAACTGTTCTTTAATAAAGCCTTACAAGATGTGAGCTATTGAAATCCATAGATCTGGTATTAATATCCTGCTACAGTAGTATGTTTAGACCCATTAGATATGCATATATTCTTCTATGAATATCAGTTCTGCCTATTATTTTCTGTATGTTTCCTTACAGAGGCTATGTTCACTTTTCTTCCAATACCCCGTTTAAAATTCACAACCCGTTTTGATATCATAAGAATAATTTTTAGTCTTGTTCTTCCATACTGTTCAAAGGAAAACAAAGAATAAAAACTCTGTTGTTCAATAATTCTTTTTCCAGCAAAGGAAGTAAAAAAAGCCCCCATGTTTTTGGAGAAGCTTCAGAACTGTGGTGTTCCTGAAGGGTACCCCGTCAGATTAGAGTGCAGAGTTGTGGGAATGCCACCCCCCATATTCTACTGGAAGAAGGATAATGAGACCATCCCATCACACAGAGAGAGAATGAGGTACTGTGCCACCGTACCTACGCTCGCAGTTTCTTGTGGCTGGGCCAGTTGTTTCCATGAAAACCTGCGTGATAAGTACAGGTGGTGTTCTTCTTAAAACAACTTCTTTCACCCACATGAAATCTTAAAAATCTGGCTTCACTGTGAGGTGAATGATAGCTATTTCCTTGGTTCAGAATGAGGGCATGAAGCATAAATGTGTCACTGCTTCAGAGAGAGGGTATTGACCTTTCAGGCTATAGGCCTGATACAGTATATGCATCTTCTTATCAAAGATACTATGATATGGTAATTTTAATGCCTTTTATCACCTTACTATTTTTCTAAAATTCCAAAGAGTTAGAACATGGTTTTGAATGCCTCCAGATCGTGGAATAATAGAAAGTTCATCATATCAGATAGAGAGTAGGGTAACAAAGTTTGGTCACAAATGTAGGTGAAGACTTTGATCGATGCTTACAAAATACAATGTTCGGGTTCAGCTCTTGCATTCAAATGCATCACTATTTTTTTAGGTTTTGCAAAAGAAAAGCTGATGAAATAACGTGCCCGGCTGTCATTAATGAGAAATTAATTGCTTTCATTTATTTTTTAAAAAGATTTCTACTTCAGCATAAACCTGATTTTTAATGTTTTATTTCACTTGGCTCCAACTAATGATTTGATGCACTCACCAGATCTGAGATAAACTTCAAGAAGTCCTACATTTTCACATGCGTACCCTGCGGCTATCTGCAAAGAAAACTGGCTCTGCAGCAGCTATGAATGCATACCTACCATGAGGGAAAGCTTACCTGAAACAATCTTTCAGTGGTCTCCCTGTCTCCAATCAGAGACTGCTGTCCCTCTCCAAAAAGCCCACCTAACTCTGATTTTCTATAGAATCTGTAGTCTTTATTCTTCTGCCTCTGGGCAGATTACTCAAGGATTTATTTCAAGTACTGGTACTTTCACAGGAATGATGGTTATATACAGGCAAACACTGTAGTTAACGTAGAATGAACAATTGTCCTAAAATGCCTCATTTCCAGTTGTTTCACAGAAGCTTAGAAAACAAGATTTCCTTCAGCTCAGTGGAGGAATGACTAATGGAAACCTCCCACTCTTCACACTGCCAGGAGCTAACATCAGGCTCACCTGATGCTATTTCAGAGGTTAACACCTCTGCTATTTCAGCAGACTGCCTGCCCCCAAGGCTCCACGTGCTTCTGCACAGATCCACCGGAGTGACAGGCGGCGTTGTCCTTGCTCGTCCCCATCTTGCTTCACTAGTATCTCCCTGCCTGAAGCCGAGAGACCTTTTCTGTATCATAATATGGACATGTATGAGCTTCTATACTACCACGCCCCCAGCCTAAGGCAAATCATGTAGTGCAGGGAGCAAAAGGTGAATGTTCCTTTTTATATTAGAGCTGCTGGAAGCACAAAACGTCCTCTTGACCTGAAATTCTGTGATTTGATATTTCATTCCAGTTCATAAGGACGCAAAATCTCAAGTTTCAGAACTTCCTGCAGCCCCAAGTATTCTGATGTGCTGATCTCCCACCTCTTCCTTTATAAAGAGGGAAAAACTTGCGTCGATAAAAAGGACTAACCACTGCCTAGAGAGCAGAGGAGCCGCAGTTCTCCAATATACTATTGAATACTTTTTCCTGGAAGTTGAGGCCAGAAAGTCTTGGATCACAGTAGAGCAAGAGAAGAGGAGGGAATAATGAAGCAGGTTTCTTTTAGACTATTGGCCAAACAAATCTTTAAGATTTTCTCACTCAGGCATTTTCTCATGGAAAGCGTGCCATAAGAAAGTTTCTGACTGGCTGTAGTTACTGTTGTGAAAAATATCACAACTTTGTACAAGTGTTCTTGGTATTTTGTTATATTAGTCCTCCAGTTTCTGAACTAGAAAAAAGTACAGTATGACCATGCAGCAGCTTTGCTTGGGTTTAATTCATTGGAATTCAATAAACAATTCTAATATTAACACATACGGAGCAACAATTCAGCTCACACTGCCACACCATGGCTTTGCACAGCTGGAGAAGCAAGAACAGATTTTAGCCACTCTGATCATCGGCCGAGGCCATATAGAAAGCAAATCTATTGACTATAAATGTCTTGGACTGCCACCTCTCTGAGAACGGAAGTTACAACTTATCAATTTCATATTTAATGTACATATTGCAAAATCTCAAACTTGATATGCTCTTGAGAAATACTAACTCGAAAACACTTGTTTTCCCAGCATGCACCAAGATACAACAGGGTACGTCTGCCTCCTGATTCAACCTGCCAAGAAAGCAGATGCTGGCTGGTACACCTTATCTGCCAAAAATGAAGCTGGTATTGTCTCTTGTACTGCTAGACTGGACATATACGGTAGGTATCGCCTAGTAAATAAAACAAATCACAATTTATTTCCTTTGCCTGGTTCCAGCCCTCATTTAGTTCTTAGTCCGTTTTAGTCTTAGTCTAAATTGCTCATTTAGACATGGATTAGAAATTAGTGTCACAGCATGGTCACAGCTTAATATGGCCACCAGGAGGAGGCAGAATGATACAGCTGAATAGCCAAATTACCTCTCCTGCATCAGTTTAAAGGCAGGTAAAGAGAAAAAAAACAGAGGAGAAGTTTTGCACAGTATTCTGTGACATGCCTGAGGGATGGGATGCCATCCAGATGGACCTGGGCAGGCTCAAGAAGCGAGGCCGTGTGAACCTCATGAGGGTCAACAAGGCCAAGTGCAGGGTCCTGCACCTGGGATGGGGCAACCCCTGGTATCCCTACAGGCCGGGGGATGAAGGGATTGAGAGTAGCCCTGCTGAGAAAGAGTTGGGATGAAAAGCCCAACTTTGGATGAAAAGCTGGTGGATGAAAAGCTGGACATGAGCCAACAATGTGTGCCCACAGCCCAGAAGGCCAACTGTGTCCTGGGCTACATCAAAAGAAGAGTGGCCAGCAGGACAAAGGATGTGATTGTACCCTTCTACTCCGCTCTGGTGAGACTCCATCTGGAGTCCTGCATCCAGCTCTGGGGCGCTCAGTGCAGNCCTGCACCTGGGATGGGGCAACCCCTGGTATCCCTACAGGCCGGGGGATGAAGGGATTGAGAGTAGCCCTGCTGAGAAAGAGTTGGGATGAAAAGCCCAACTTTGGATGAAAAGCTGGTGGATGAAAAGCTGGACATGAGCCAACAATGTGTGCCCACAGCCCAGAAGGCCAACTGTGTCCTGGGCTACATCAAAAGAAGAGTGGCCAGCAGGACAAAGGATGTGATTGTACCCTTCTACTCCGCTCTGGTGAGACTCCATCTGGAGTCCTGCATCCAGCTCTGGGGCGCTCAGTGCAGGAAAGACATGGACCTGTTGGACCGGGTCCAGAGGAGGGCCACAAAAATGATCAGAGGGGTGGAACAGGCCATGGACAGGCTGAAAGAGTTGGGGTTGTTTGGCCTGGAGAAGAGACGGCTCTGGGGAAACTTTATTGCAGCCTTTCAGTACTTAATGGGGTCCTACAGGAAAGACGGGGACACACTTTTTGTCAGGGCCTGCTGCAACAGGACAAGGGGTAATGGCTTTATACTAAAAGAGGGGAGATTCAGATGAGATATAAGGAAGAAATTTGTTACAATGAGGGTAGTGAAACACTGCTACAGGTTGCACAGAGAAATGGTCGATGCCCCATCCCTGGAAACACGCAGTGTCAGGCTGGACAGGGCTCTGAGCAGCCTGATCTAATTGAAGATGTCCCTGCTCATTGCAGGGGGGCTGGACTAGATGACCTTTGAAAATCCCTTTCAACCCAAACTATTCTATGATTCTCTACTCCCAGTTTCCACCTTCCAAATTACCTAGACACATAAAAGCATATAATAAACACGTATTCAAGTCGATCCTTAACTCTGTTCCCTTTGACAAACGCCTGTGCTACAGCCCTGGCCCGAGATGGAACAATAAACTGCACATGAGAAAGTAAATCCCTTCTTCTACGGGGCATGTATGATGCAAATAATGCCTAATTAATGGAGGCTAGTTTGCATCTGATATGTTTGTCTAGGACTCAGAAGGCCCTAGCCCAGTTCAAGAACTAGAGCACATCACTTAATTAGTCTGTATCTATGCAAGACATAAGACAATTTATCTAGAGCAAGGGAGTACTTTGATCACTTAAGCGGCCTAATAAAACAGAAAACACATTCCACAAAATATTGGATTACAGCCATACGCTCAAAGGAAAAAACCCTACATTTTAACCTTGCATTTCCCGTTTTTAAAGAAAACCGCTTAATTATCAGGGGTAACCACAAGTCACCAGTGCATCTCTGTCAGTTTTCCGCCACCTTGTGGTGTTATAGACAATAGCAATGTAATGTCAAGCCAGGGCTGGTGACGGTGATTCAAAAAAGGTCACATTAAATGAAAAATAAATCCTTCAGTATCTAAATGTTGCAGGACAAACTACATTTTCAAATGAAGGACTGAAGGTACAAACAGGAAAAAGATGTAAAGTAAGAAATGCTTCCTGATTCCAACCATATTTTCTAAATACTCTGCAAGTCTTATACACCAAAGGGAGCGACAGAAATATTTTTTCTTTGTGGTATTTTGAAGGGATGGGGTCGGGGGATTGAAACTGTAACCTGATATTTGCAATTCCATATGCAAAGAAAAAAGTACAGTAAATAAGGAGTCTATTGTTCAAATAGAAACAAATTGGGGGCTGCAAGAAAAAAGGAGGCTCTTTTGCAAATATTTCCAGATAGACAGGGTCAAAATTCAACATGGAAAGATAATGAACATTTCCAATCAATGCTTATCATGTAGATTGTAGGTCTCCCACACTAAGCTATTCTCAGAGTATTGTAGCCTGAACTTCGACCCTTTCATTTTAATTGCTGATAGATATGTTTGTCCAATTTGGATGCAGATCTGCAGATTTTACATGGATAGATACCAGCAAAGATAATATCAATTTCCCCTTCCTGGAGTGTTTTAAGAATGATAACTGTTAGGCATTATATAGTAGTTAAACACTCTCATAAAAATGTAACGCTGTCTGTTCATACAGAAATATGTTGAATGTTACTTTTAAATTACTGAATATGTGTCTTTGGAATACATTTCTTTCAGTACCTTTAAAAAAACCTAGGAAACGTGTTACTAGTTGTAAGCAGTACAGGGAAATGAAAACTGTAATCACTTTCACTTCTTTAAAAAAATATTATTACTTTTACATTAAATACCACCAAAAAAAAAAAAAAGGCAGAAAGAAAAGTCCCCCAGAGGATGGAATAGTACAGAATCAGAGCCATGTCCGGTTTCTTCATCCCTGTTCATGCTATGGTATGTTTTTAGTTTTGATTGCAAGAGCTTTTGAGAAAGCTCCAAAGATTAAATGATTAAATTTTGGACTTAGTGAAATCAGTGTAACTGTTGCCATTGAACTGAACAGGTGTGGAATTCCTCCATAGACTTCCATAAAAATACTCAGCATATAAACTACATAAATGATAGTATTTGAAGGAATAGACCCTAAAACAGGGAACAACAATGCTGTGCTCTCTTCAAGGATGTTGGAAGCAACTTTTCAGTTGTGGGTGTTGATTTCTGTTGTTTCACTGCTAACTTAATTAGAGGTTTATACACTCTATTCTGTTTCTGTTGCTTCAGCTCAGTGGCACCGTCAAATTCCACAGCCAATAAAGCTTCGACCTGGTGGCAGCCGGTATGCAAACCTTACCAGCCAAGGACTCGAGATTTTTTCTGCCTTTCCAACTACTGAAACCCCAATGCTGTTTTCATCCCCAAGCCAAAAGGTGGTGGAGAGTGAAGAACTTTGAAAAACAAACAATTGTTCCAGTTACCCCTGCAGAGACACTAGAACTGTGAAAAAAAAAAAAAAAAAAAAAAAAAAAGAAAGAAAAGAGGTACAAGTCAAGATGCTCAAGGTTTACAAGCAACTTGTTTGTAATTAAGTGTACTGCTGCTGCAAATGTTGCAAGTAACATATCATACAAGACTTTTGCATATTATTTTGCTGCAGGATAATTGTGGTATGGAGTGTTGTGCAATAAATGCAGTACTGTGTAGTTTGCTAAGAATTACATAGTAAACATAGTTTTCAACACTTAAAAGCCAATACCACTTTTACTGCTTGAATTAAAGCTACTGTACTGTAGCAAGCCACGTTAAGGATTGATGAAGTTTAGCTGGAATAATGCCAGTGAAAACATTGATATTACAATCACAACAATCCTGAATGAGGGTAAACAACAAGACTTTGAATGTAATTATAAAAAACATGCCAGATAATCACAAAGCACAAGTTTAAAGAGAAAAGATGTAACTCTTTTATATATTATTATGCCAGATAATCTTAGAATTTTTGAACTCAAGACTAGATAAATACAGTGTTTCATGTAGCTACAGCTGTATACCCTATATATTTATATTGGTGTGTGTGTATACTCCATGAACCATGTACTCATGGCATAAGGATTCATAAAGTAAGGTACAGAGCACATGCACAGGACACTAACAGAGGAAACCCAAATTCCCGTTGTCTGAAGCATGTTCTCTAGAGCCCACAGCTGAAACTATTTTCCAGATGCGCTTCATACGTTTTTCTTTACAATGTTAGAAATTCTCTGCCTTCACAGACGATATCAAGCTTGTAACTTCATGGTTTTAAAATATCAGTCTCTTCACCCTAATTTTTAACATGACTAAATGAAAAGTGCATCTACCATCTAGCTCATTTTTTAACTACTTGAAAAGGAACCATGATCTGGTGGAACTTAAATTTTCACCGTCATTTAGGAAATAATCACAAATGTGGTGTCTACTATAAAGACAGAGAAAATTTTGTCAGTATACAAAGGTTTTGAAGTTAACCAACAGTTAGGTCCAAAGAGCTATAAAACCTACTGTAACTAATAGTGGTAATAAAAGAGGCAATTTAATTAAAGTGCAACAGAAGGTGTTAAGTGACAACACTTAATGATTGATTTAAATATATTTAGCATCTATACAGTTGTATTAATACCTCCCAGCACTTAGAATCTGTCAATATCTAAGATGATTTCCTGCATTTTTAAATTACTGCTATCCCTCTTCTTTGGACATTGTTTTCAAGCAGCTCTCTCTTACTGCTTTCAACATGGCTGGCGAATGCAATAAAGTCATGATCAAAGTCACAGTGATGAAAAGAAAAATTAACAGACACTTTCATTTTAGACCTTATGTGGATTGTTTTCAAATTTAAAAATGTAACTTAAAAAAATTACATATGCAAGGAAAACAATGAGGCGTTATCTTAAGAGAAAAGGGGTACTGGATATAGCCAGAGACTGAGAAAGAAATAGCCTTTCATTGGGTTTCCTACAAATACCGCTCATGTTGTCTCTAACTGTTGGTTCCCAAGGGTTTAGAGGAAGTGAATTTCTTGTATTGTTCCACTTCCCATCTGAGTGAAGACCATAAAACAAAGCAATCATTATAACTTTCACGCTTCTTCTAGAAATCTCAGGTGATTCACCCCAGACTGAACAACAGGAAAGCTAAAATACGTTCTTATCTTGAGAGACAAAACAAGGTGCAGGTATTTCAGTTGGAAAGCAGAAATACTAGTTGTTGCCCAAGTAGTACCTCCTCCCTGGCAATCAAAATAAAACCAATAGCTATTAGTGACGCACTGATTCAAGTGACTTCAGTTATGGGGTGCCCACCTTAGAGATGCATCGTGGGTCTGATTTTCCAGGATAGAGAACCTACTGCTCCTCTTATCTGCACTTGTTTTTTGGATGGCTTAGGGATTCCAAAACTAAATGTAGACTGAGTCAGAGTTGGGCAACACAAAATTTAAAGTTTCCCATATTACTATCTACTCTTGGGAAAATAATCCAAGAAAAGTTATTGGATTTTGCTTATTTAATCCAGCGCTGTTGGGAAGTGGGAAGAGAGGAAATTAAGACACAAAAGATCAAATTCTACTCCCATCTATAGCCCTGGTCTTCCCATTATTTCATGCCAGAACTGAAGAGTAGATTTTGATCCAAAATATTCCAAGTTGTACATTGGTCACCAGGTTTTATACCTAGCACAGGCTTAGTCAAGTGATTGTCTGCTTAGAACTCCCCTGTCACCCGCTTTCCTGGCTTTGAGTGAGGGGTTGGACCAGCTGATGTCCTGAGGTTCCTTCAGACCTAAATCACTCTATACTTCCTAAATTATTTTATCTTCCACTGCCTGTCTGAATACTCTTATGTGGATTAAGTTACCTATTGACTGAGTAGAAACTAAGAATTCAGGCAAAGACAAACTTTTCCTTTTTGACTGGGATATATCCTATTAAGCAATTCTTGCTACAAGAGTGATCACTTTAATGAGAAGTCTTCAAGCAGTTTAGAAGAAAGGAATAGTAGTACTTACTATTAGCAAACACCTGATTACCAGTGCTGGAATCATACTTGTTAATATTACTGACAGTAGTAGTGATTCTCACATTTTACAACATCAAACACACACAAAAACTCAGTACAAATTAAAAGACAAAGTGCACAGAGAAAATATGTAAACCAGATCTCTTCAACCTTTTCTCAGTGATTTCAGTGGAATGTCTCCAAACTTAAATCATTATAACCTGAACTGACAAGCTGAAGGTTAAGTGGTACAATGTTTTTTAAAATGTATATTCAGTTCTTTGGAAGTGGGAAGACAAGAAGCTATTGCTGAAAGACTTTTCCCAAAAATCTGTGTAACAAGGATTAATAGTCATTCAAGAGGAGGTCCCACAAGCCTCACTAAGAGGGATGCTACAGAGAGTGGATCACCAAAATCTGTCAGCTGATCATTCTCTCCTTGACAGTAGTTACCAGCAAAAGGATCCAAACTTTACCCATCACATCTCCCTACATAATGCAGAAGTCAGGAATTTCAATTACTTTCAGTGCATCTAATACAAACAAAACCACAATCTGGTCTGAAATGGTCTGTAGTCATTAAATTTTGCTCATTAATTGCTACAGGACATTTCTGCTCTGCATATACTGAGCCCATAAAATGAGTATGCAAAGGAAGCTTAAGTGAATGGATGTGAATGCTGTTAATTAGTAGCATTGATGTGCTCATCACAAAGAAGACTTGCCAGAAAAAAAACACAAAGATTATGGTTTTGTTGTTAACTGATGGAAAAGCCAAGGGGAAAAGGTTTGTGTAAGCAGCAGAGACAACACTGAGTTGTCACAAAACATGAGAAGCTGTTTGAGTTCACGTCCTGTGAAGGATGGCACTTCTATCTAATCATAGTGTGTCAAGATGCACTAGACACTATGCAACTGTGCTCCCTTCCTGAACAGCTTGGCTGTTCATTGTTTTTGTTTAATTGAATCACCGATTTGACTTCACACTAACATGGTATTTCATTCTCTTATTCAGGGCAGGCTACAGCAACAACAAAAATCAATGTTAGAACTTCCGCTGAAGTCAGTGTTAGCTATTATCTTCCAAAAGTCCGTTTAGTCACCACAACATAGAGCATAACATTGTATCAGTGAGATACAGAAATGCTCCGTTTCGTAACCTCTCAATGTTTTCTGATTCAGAATCTTGTAGGTTTGTTTAGTTTCCTGTTTCATTCTAGTCCTGGTTTTGTATATAATCAAACAGAGGAATAGTATATTTCAAAGAGCAGAAATGACAACTTTTGTATTGCAATTCTAGAAAGCAAAAGTATTATCTTTGCTTTAAATTTTTGATCCAGCTTGCTGCAATCCCAGTCCTCAGCAGCATCATGCAGCAGTTTACATTGATACCATTGGACTTGCCTTAAAACAGCTGGATTGAGTTCCTTTGCTTCCACATGGAAGGTGGTGCACACCTTCTGAATGCATCATGTCTGCTAACCCGAGGAGATGAGAGCACACACTTCAGATACAAAAGCCAAGTCTGCAGTCTTTATCTTAAATGTAAACAATTGCCAATTCCAACTGTTTACAGTAATCACCGGTACTTCAAAGCAAAAAACCTGGAATAAGAATTCCTTTAACAACTGTGCTCTTAATGCTACCAGGTTTAAAAGTGTTAGTTTCTGGAAAATGTCTTTATACAAAATGATTAGCAAGATCTAATGAAATATTTTCACTGTTAAATACTGGAGAAGTGATTCCTTGTTAATTGCCTTACTATTTCCAATACAAAGATGTTCACTTGGAGCCTTAAAATTCTATTTTGTCATTTTTTCTTGATTAAAGTTGGTATTTTTTATTTTTTGATCCAAAGTCATTCTCACTGGGAAGAAAAATGTTAATGTCAGTTTTAAAGTATATTTTACGTGCATATGAAAGGAAAAACCAAACACCTGCCTGTTAGTAATGTATTTCCCTTCATCTCACCTAAACTTAAATAAATGCTTCAGAGTTGCATACAAGAGTGTGTTCTTCACATGTTCAAATAGTTGTGAAAGTGTGCAGCAAGACCAGGGGTTTCCTCAGAACAGAATCAGCTGTGATGGCTGATTAACGGAATCAGACCTTACATTAAATACTGTCAAGTTATATGTCAGCCATGCTTCTAGCAGGTAGTTGTGAAATACAGTTGCTGCTTTTTTAAACAATTCTTAATATCAATTCGTTTTGGTTTTAAATTATGCTTTCTTATTCTGATAACCTCAGCCCCTTCATCAAAGTTCGAAAGAACAAGTTTTCTCGGGGGTACCAGAGCAGAAGCCAAGGAGTCTTTAGGGCCATTTGCATGTTTTAGAGGTCAATAGATTTGCCAAATTCTCGGCAGCTTGGAGAATTGGTCTCCAAAGCCTACACTTGAGTATATACTTCTGCCTCCAGACCGTCACAGCTGAACCCCATCATGTCTCAAAGATTCACGCAGAATCTGTCTACAACATTGCTCGCCTAGCTCACGCGGTCCCGCCAAAATACCTGTCTGCTGACTCTAGACCAACGCTCCTAAAAGTTTCTCTGCGCAGTAGGGTACTGGAGACCTGTTACAGAGGACTTCTTTGTTCAACCCTTAGCTGTGTATCCAGCACATGAACAAGTGACAATTGCATGAGGGCGAATCAAACAGACGAACAATACTGAATTCCACTCCTCCCTATACCAGTCTTCAGCTCGAAGGATTCTGCATATTCTTTGTACAAGGGTCCATTAGTACAACCCAACACTTGAAGAAAGCTGGATCTTAAAGCTTGGATACAGAAGTGAGCAGGGGGAAAAAAAAAAAAAAAAAAAAAGGATGCAGCCCACTACATTCGCTGGTGCTGATGTTGCTTTCCCATGTAACCATGTTTCTTCATTCCTTCCTGGCTTGGTTTCCATGTACCTCTGTGCCTGCTAAGTCAGAGACAATGTTCTTAAGAGCATTTTATCTCAGCTACAGCTCCATGAGCTGAAGCAGAGAATCTGTCTACTGTCAACACGAGCTGGAGCAGCTCCAACACATTTTATGATTTCCTCTGAGCAACACAAGCTGCTTTTATTAATGCCTTTATATTTCAAGTCCACTATAAAGAACCATTTATTGCATAATACAAAGAAATCCCGGGCTATTTAATTTAAGTGGAGCTCTCCAGTTACACCAGCGGGAAATTCTGTTCAGAAACTTTAGGATCATACAATTACTTAGTAGCAGGCAACACAGAAATGGAAAAAATACTGAAATTTTGAAAAAAAAACCCCACAACTATGCAACCCAGGCTGCAGAAAACCATTCAAAAATGAATTTCTTATTCTTTGGAGTTACACTTGCAGGCATTTTAAGCAAATTCTGTATAAGACATATTTTGTGTGCTGATTTCTCTACAAATGAAAACTGAATTACAAATTAGAAAAAAATCAGTAGATAATATTAAAATGTACTCTTTGGCTGAAAATATATTTAAATATTATACAATACATGGGGTTGCTTTGGTTTTTTTAAAGCCATGCTTTCTTGAAATGTAATTAAAGTTAAAAACAAAGCATTTTTTTTGAAAGTGCCCAAGTAGCAGGGGAAATCAATGTTGGTTACAAGATATCTGTGTAGAGGAAACACTGGACTGCTTCTTCAATGAATAAACACGTCTTTATTCTCAATGCATTTGTTTTTTCCCTGGATAAATACAGTTGGGGTTTTTTTAGAGATAGAACAGTTGAACATATTTAGAGCAGAAAGAAGCTGTTCTGTAAATTCTTATTGAATTTTTTAAAAATCTAGATAAATTTCACTCCTAAATTACAGAAAACTGCAGCCATATTGCTCAGCCCAAATACCTGGAAATGTAAGTGTAAGAGTACCCATCTTAAGGCAAAAACTTATTTTTGGAAAAATCAAAAATTTGACTGGAAATCATATTTTTTAAAATTTCTACCTACTGAATCACATCACAGTAGGGACTTCCACAAAGATTTCACCAGGGAAGTTCTACTTAACAAAATTTAGGAAACTTAACTAAATATTAAAAAAATCTAATGATGCTTCCCCACGCGAAGTTGTAATGTTATTGACTTTACAAGACTATAACTAAGGTTAGCTAGATTTTTACTTTTAAGAATTTATACTGCAGCACCATTTAGGAATTCCAGTCAAAAACAGAGCTTTGCCTTGTATGCCTGTATAGTCCAAGATGGAGTGTGCCCTAAATACCTTATAAATGGTGAGATGGAAAATAGAAGCCTAAAAATTGGAATGAATTAAAGTTGTAAGACATGCTGATACATATCCACTGATGACCTCAAGACTTAGACAGGAAGAAACCACTGACTTTTCGTTACTAACATACATTTTGGGAATGTGCTACTCTAGTTCTGCTTGCAGACACTGAAGTCACTGCAGTTAAAACATCACTCCGGTTCCAAGCCCAAAAATAATCCTGGTTGCCTTGTCAAAACAGGGTGACATGATTCAAAGAATCATAGAAGCAGAGTATTTATAGCTACTTCAAACAGAAAACCCTGTAGTCTGAACCTTTTAGAAGAATAAAGGTTAATTTCCCACAAACAGTTCATTAGAATTTCACACTGACTTTTAGTAGTGAAACAGGTATGTGTATAGCATGCAACAAATATTTAATGAAGCAAGCTTTTGTCATCCCCAATGTTTTCACAATACTGGTGTTCTAGAATTACAATGTACTGGATACTACGAATAGAAGTATTTCAGGTTTGCACTGCACTTCAGTAGGACAAAGATTTATGAGCAGACAAAACCCAGTCACTAAGAACATACCGAGCTCTGAACATTTATAAGCTTTTGATTTCCACTGGAAGCAATAATTATTTTAGGGGAGAGGCCTTCAAACGCCCATGCTAATAATGTCAAGTACAGCAGAAGGGTCACAGCCGTTACCTGAAAAGCATCAAACAGCCATTGCGGAACAAATACTTGGGAGCAATAATCAAGCCCAAGTTAAATGGTCAAGTTTACATTTCACAAAGCATCACTAAAGTATTGGCAAAGGAAAGCTATGAAAAGAAACCAACGACTTCCTGAATCATTGTTGAGTTTGAGAAGTCCAAACCAGCATGGATAATACCTGCGTTTCAGACTCGCTTCATAAAGAATTTTTCATGATTAAACTTCCCCCTTGCCCCAGTTCACCCCCCAAAAAGCTTTGGCAGATCATCAATAGACAGACAGCCACCTACACACTACAAAGAACTTACTCTGCTGCCTTCTGTGCAATAGCAAATTGGAAATCCTAACTCCCAGCTCAACACTGCACCCTCCCAAGAAACAAAAATAACACAGCATTACATAAAATCATGATGTTTATACTAGTAATATTACTAATTATTATCAATAGACAAAGAGATCAATGAAACATTCACCTGCCACTAGCACAACCAAATCTAAAAGAATGCGGATTATAATCTTATCATATTGTTCAGCAGCAGAGATTGACAAAGTGATTCACAAAGTGTTCACAAGCTATCTGCTGCACTAAAGTGCTTTTTAGGACTTTGGTTTCAATTGTTAATAATTTTTGGTAACATGACCACAGATATTTTATGTTTTGTGTTGGTTTATTCCTCTTTATGTGAGCTTACCATCATTTAATCATTCATTGCATACTAGTCCATTATTTTTATATCTATCATCATATGCAGTAGAAGGTAAATTACAACGCTGCATGGAAGAAAATCAGAAGAGAAACAGATGTTAAGTACTTTTACACAAATTACAAATAAACAGCAATGTCATGGCCCAGAAAAACAAATTATATACCATTAGTGCAGAAATACGTCAGTGCTCCTCTTATACACTACTCTCTTATTTATACTTTTGTATTGTATTACCCTTCCCACCTAAAGTTTAGAAGGCTGTCTTTCACTAAGCCAAGTTTTCCACGTCACACAATTGCACAATTTATTTGCGTCATATTCCTGTTTCAGGATGGAAACCCCACCACTGTGCTAGCACTGCAGGTGAGACAATGTCTGCCTAACATTTACAGCTGATAAATTAGTGTAAGATGGCACATCATTAAGGATTGTATTGATTGTTAATACCTACATAAACACGTCACTTAATTATGAGTAATATTCAAAAGGCATTAACTTGGCTATATTACAGACAACAATTAACTCTATTCTACACAAACTTCTGCAAAGAAATCGGCGAATAACGTGACTTCATATTCCCAGAAGGCTGAATCCACTTTCTGTTTGACAATAAAGTTCTAATGTAATTCATAAGAAGCAAAACCCCACATTTAATAATTAATACTATTCATTACCTTTAGTGAGGCTAAAATACACATTAAAAAACATTCCTGAATGCCAGCATTTAAAGGAGAAAGTTGCTCAGAGTATACAGTGCTTCTTCAATATGTGTTTAACCTAGCCTAAAAGTCTGTCCCAGCAGCTTTCGCTCAAGGAATAGTCCCAACTCCTGCCTCAGGAAATGTGCAAGTCTGCACGACAGTGACCGAGGGCAAAACATCAATACGGGTTCTGAGAGAAGACAGACAGTAAGGTCAGGTCTTTGTATGCAACTGTTCCTGCAGCAGAGTCCCTCTCCCCCAAAACAAGGCTTAGTTCCTACTGATGCTTTTGTTTTTTACTGAAAGCTGCTTAATTGGCAAAAATAACTTCTACCAAAGCTCGTCATTTGAAAGAATTCTAAAATATAAGATATGGCAGCAGCCAGCAGGGAACCCGCCGGCCTTCCCTGCTGGAAACCCACCAACAGCTGTTCTGGGACAGCAGCTCCTTTTCTCCTTCTCCCTAATGGCTAACACTAGCAAAGGCTTTTTTCTGGAAACTGCCCCCAGCAGCACCAGCAGAAGTACCTTTCAGCTTCATCGTCTTCTGCCGTCACAAAAGACATCGGCTGTTGTACTTTTGCGGACCCTACATCCTGCTACAAACTTACCTGCTTATCCAGCTGTCCTGCTGCTACTCATTTTTCGACCTTCCCAACCACCTTTCCTCTTCTGTCTTTTCTACCCCGATCCCTTTCTATCCTCCACAAGTAAAAGATGCAAACATACAAAAGGCAATTCAGGGCATCACCAGGGCTGAAATTAACTCAACTGCTTTACAAGAATGCTCTATTACCTTTTACCAAACTCTTCTCTTTAAAGGCTGTTTTTCAGAGAGTACATAAAACACACTTCTCACTCTAACTGGGAGGGGAGCATCATTTGCTCGTTGATTCTCCTGCACATTAAATGCTAGGACTGCAATGGAAGTCATGTAACATTTGGGGAGGGAAAGCCCCTAGTAAGTAATTCCAAGGGTGGGAATTTTGGGTAGTTGGCGAGGACATGTCATAGAAAACACTTTATTTATGATTTACAAAATCTGTTATTGTTTCCAGATAGCACAAAATTAAAAAATAAAATCCAAACATTTAAAGTCTACAAAACCCTAGAATTTTAGATTATTTTCACGCAAGCGTTCTCATTGATGGTATATAATCACATGTGCTTTTACAGCCATTGAAAATAAAAACATTCCTTCCATGAGCTGAAACTAGCTCTTTTTCGAGCATACAAGAGACACCATAAACTGGATTAAAGCAAACCTACACAACCTTGGAACCCATACGTCAAACTTACAAAGTTTAAGAAAGTTAGTTCTCTGAGGACTAGAACTCCATTACATTATAAGACTTTTTCCATGGGAGCCCTTTACACGAAAACAAACCAAAGTGTAACTTTAAAGCTGACATAAAAATAAAAACATGGAATGAAGTTAATTTCTGCTGTTATTCTATTTAGTTACACAATGAGTCAATTTGGCCTGTGCTCTGTAGAAAATACTGTCATGATTCGTCACAGTAAAAAAACCCACCAGAAACTATTTAATAAAAGAATCAAATGAACTAGATGAACTAGGGAGCAATTGTCAGAAAGATTTCAAATTAAAAGTACGCTTTCCACCAGCATTAAATAAATTCAATCTTCTTAAATGCATATCTATTTAAAGTTCCCAAAGCAAATTTATTTTGTCAAATTATTATGATGCAAACAAGAATAAGCTTATAATGCCAATATTACCTTATTCAAGCAGATTAACTCTTGCTAATTATTAAATTACACATCTGGCCTGCTGCATATTCTTAGTTCGTAAGAAGTTCTAATTAGCTATTTGAAAGTGTTCAGGGTGACAGCTGAATATTCGCTGTCTGTAAGGATCACGGTCCGTTGCCGTTTTTTGTCCCGTGTAATGGTGGTAGCTCTCTGGATGAAAGTGTTCACAGTGAAGGCTAATCCATTCTCTTTCAGTACTGTATCTTTCTGCTTCGGCAAGTATTCTAGTGAGAGCCATGATATAACTCAAAGCCATCTGCAGGGTCTCATATTTGGACAGCTTCTTATCTTGACCCCACTGCGGAACCACCTTTCTCAAACGATCAAAGGCTGTGTTCAGTCCTTGCATCCGTCTTCTCTCCCTGGCGTTGGCAGCCAGTCTTCTCTTCGCAGCACTCTCCATCCTTTCTGAACTGCACTTCACGACACAGCCTGGTCCGCTCCTGCACTGGATGTCCGATTCGACACCTGACTCCAAATGACTGGATTTACAGGTTTTCATATTTGATGCAGCTTCAGTTGTTCACAGGCAAAGATTATCTTTTTTTAAATTAGGTATCTAAAAAGTGGTATGGAAAGCACTCATGCGAGTAGCCTGTGTACTTCTTGAACCTGTTTCCAGATATCAGAGATGGGTTATTTTTCCTAGCATCCAAAAAAAACCCCAAAATAAGAAAATAAAAGGTCTTCAGGTTCTTCTGGAAATGCCTGAAAATTGCTTCTTATTGTTTAAAGAAAGAATAAAGAGTTTTTAATGTCTTATGCTTTCATTCTTTTAATTTCTTTAAACTCAAAGAGATCAAAAACTCCATTCTCAAAATGTATGTTACTGAAGAAAATTATCCATTTAATCTAAAAAGGATCTTAATGGATGAAAACCACATCAATTCCAAAGGACCTTTTCAAAAGAAAGTTCTGATTCAGTTTAGGCGACTATTCTGAAATGAAGAACTCCTGCGATCTGAAGATGTAACTTCAGAACAGAAATCTCTCCTTCCTTGACTCCTGCCAGCGAGCAATGATTACGTCTCACAGAGAAGACAAGGCTTTATAGAAAGTGCAAAAGCTAAACAGGTGGTAGCAGGTGGGCGGGCGGCACTCTGCTTCCATCCCAGCACCTTCCCACCCTGGGAACTACAGNGGGAAAAAAAGGGGAAAAAAAAAAAAAAAAAAAAACAAAACAGTAAAATCCGAACATTACAGCCTTCATCTGTTGAGAAGTCTTCCAAAGCCATTCTGTCCAGCCCTAACAACTTGCCATCTGGAGTAGTGTCTGGCTGGCCCCACAAGACTCTGGGCAGTTAAGCAAAAGATCCTTTCAATGGATAATCTGTTGCAACTCAGGAAAGGAAAAAAAATATCTCCGTGCATTGTAGTATTTGTACATTAAAACATGTGAAAATTCTGCTTAGATAGCATTAAGGGCAGAAGAAATAACTGTTCTACTGAAACAGAGGAGAATTAGCTTAATAGTGTATATATATGGCCAAGAATACTACTGGTTTGCGCTATATGGTACCAAAATAAGGAGACTCAAATTTTTAGAAACCCTTGAGGACTCACAGTTTTAACACTGTGTATAAAGCACACAACATTACAGAGACAGTAGTATCTTGAGAAAAAACGGGGATTACATATTTGCACATCAGCGAATCCGTCATTAAAATACTTTAAAATATATTTAAACAGCTACAATATAGCTGAGGATTGATCTAATACTGATTGTAAAAATACTTGGATAAATTGTGATATAGACATACAAAAAAACATGTAAGTATATGAATGGTCTGAAAACTGCCCTTTTTAATACAACATATTAAAGTATATATGTGTATTTTATGTCTTTTTTTTTTTTAATGTGTCTTTTTAGTAATATCCTTAAATAGGTAAAGAGAATAAAAGAGGATGTGAAAAAAAAGAAATCTGCATGCTGGCAGTAAGGGATCATTTCTGCTACCAACAGTAATGATAGAGACGCCACCATACATACACCCACACCCCATAACCAAAACATCTTTGGTTTACCGTACGTGTATTATTCAAACCATTATCTAACTAAAGTCACAAGGAAATACTATATGATCATTTTATGATATGCACAAAAGGTAAAAAAAACCCCAACCCTGCCACACAACGATTTATTATCTGTATTGATTTCAAACTTAATTAAATTGTTACCAGCATTCATAAATTAGTAACTTTTTTCATTACAGACTGAATACTGTATATTTATTTAGAACTATAGCTCAATTGGTTGCATTATGACTCCAAAACTTGGTGTAGTTGTAAACAGCTGATTAATCCCCAGCAGAAGCAATGACAATGAAACGAGGTTGAATAATCCAAAAACAATAGGATGCAATTGAACACTAATGGACTCCAGCATGACAGATGTTGAACGTAGGCTGTTACGCCCAGTTGCTCTGCTCTTAATATTCTGAATCCTAATGGTCTTGAACAGAGATGATAGTTGGGGTAGGGAGTCTCCATTATTCCATTATCAAAATGTATGCCACATCTTCAATTTTTAAAGATGCATAACTGCATCACGTTTCATTATAAGTGTTCAACATTCCTATCTATGTGCACTGACCTGTTCTCCCAGACATAAAGAACTACTACCACACATTAAAATCCTACTTTCCAAATGACAATTTCTGATTATTTGTGTGTATGAGAGAGTTGACAACAGCACCTTTCAGAAAAACCACATAACCATATGTCTTTCACAGCAGGACCAGCAATTAGAACTTGAGATATTTCTTTTTCTGAAGATGCTTCACGGGAAGTATTGCATGTGCAGCAGAAAAAAAAAAATACATCTCTGATCTTCACATTATTGCTAGAGCATATATTAGTCCTACAGCCTTCTATGCCCAAATAAGTTTGTTAAATCCTTTCTCTCTTAACATGAATCTCAAGGGATTTTCAATGTGAAAGAACACAACAAAATTAAGGTGTTCCATAAGTTAATAAATATTGTGCATTCTCACGAGATAGCCATTACTCAATTCAGATAATAATTACTCTTAGTCTTAAAACTGCTGTTAACGTCATACCAGAAATATGAAAAGCACGCCTTTAAAATATTATATGGTATAATATCATATTTTTTCATTTGTCAGCAGTTTTCCTATTTTTAACTTAATATGTCCTGCCAGTGTGAATTATAATGAAGACTTCAAATATATTGAAAATTGCAGTTCTTATAAACTTTGTATTTCAATTCACTAATGCGTAGTAACATAGTACATGACAGTGCTGTTAATTTTCCCCTTCCTAATGGATTCACCACCATTATTGTACTTTGACTAATACATTGATATACTCTCAAGGGAGAAGCTGTGATTTATCTCTCTTACTGATCAAATTGTAACTTTACCTTAAATGATTTACTATCAAATTACAGGACAAGAGCCCAAATCTATCTGGCTTAATAACGAACCTCTAACATGATTTTATAGCTTATAGGCAAGGCTAAAAATTGTTTCTTGGCAGATCAAAATGCCTGCTTTTCACTAAGAATTTTTTTAAGTTTCTGCTTTATGAAAGAGAAATAAGAAAAGTGAGTATTAAGATCTTATCCACATCAATTAATTCAGTTCATTTACATAGCTCACCAGCCATATGAAAATATGTTACCTCAAGCAAGAAAATACACTGCTTTTTTGCTCAGTCAATAATAGAAAGGGTATCAGTGAATTTTTCCCAGGTTTCCTTCACCTGGTTTGATTATCTCTATATTTCAGGTTGTCTCAGCTATTGCTTATGCAATTCTACCCCCTCCTGCATTTTATGATTTTTAATCATTTCCCAGAGGTCTTATTCTTTGAAACAATTTTTCAAATGATTCTCAACATTTTTATGATACAAGTTTTCAAAAAGTTATTAGTATATTCTGATGTGATATACTGCTATGACACTAAAAACTTTTCTAGACCCCAGCTCATATTAGTCTCATCTTTATCGTACATCAATCATTTCCCAAGAATTTCTCTTTTACTCTGATTTTATTGTCATAATGTAATCTCAAGCCAGAAGAAAATTAGAATCACCAGAAAGGAGCTATGTGTCTACTCAATTACTCAGATTTCAATCTCTGAATCTCCAACTATGCAGTTACAAATTTAGTGCTGCTCCATGACCCTAGCAGCATTATTATTGATTCATATTTTAATTCTAAATCAGTATCTTTAATCCAAACATTATGTTTTTCCTCAGAGAAAAAACAAGAGACAGGTAAGCATGATATTTCAGTCATAAACTAAATTATTTTACCATCCTTAAGTCACCACTGATATTAGGAAAATAAGGGATAGTTTCAGTCCATTAAAGAAATTAACTAGTTTCAGGACTTATGACCACACACAGAAATACATCAAAAATTGTCTGCTAGATAACCAAGTTAATCACTCAGATGGGATTATCACAGCACCTACTAAGAAGAGCTGGGTATCTTCCACCTGTACTACTATGGAAAACATAATCTAATTACTTTTGTTGTGGAATGACTGTGGCCAAATACTGATTTTAAAAGGAAGTGGAAGAAACATTTCTGATTAAAGTCTAATTCCTCAATACTTTCTCTTTTCTAGTTGTACTAAAAATAACATATACAAGCAATAGATCAAATCAAGAATCTTACCTCTTCCGTCTAGCCAGAACTCACTATTTCATCTCAGGTAGATCCTTTCTCATCAAGACATCTTAACACTGTAGTTTATACTGAGCAGAGCTGAAAGACTGGCATGCCGTATGCTGCTTAATTAAGAGCAGGTGGGTAACTACCAAAATATGACCATCCTTAAGGGCCCAATTTCTAGTAATATTTGAGTCAGCTCATGAGACAGGCTAGAAACCCATGGTGTGCAGAATTAATCTATTTTCCTTCCTTGGTTATTCACACTGTTTTTCCTATTACAGCTATAGGACAATCAGAAAACAGAAAAATTCACAAGTGGACATTGTACCCTGAACTGAAAGGAAATTTAGACAGTAACTCACACTGGGAAGTTGAATAGCAATTTACAGCAGTAAGATGAGTTTATAATCATTTCACCTAGCGCTCCCCAACCTCATACCAGACACGCATTTCTACAGAGGGCTTAGGACATTTCATTTTCCTCTTAAGTCTCTCTGGAGTGAGCTTTTCTTTCCAACAGCTCAATTAGTAAGTCTCTCAACCACACTTAAGGTATACTACTACTTGCCATACTGCACTCCAGCTATCACTTTTTCCTCAATTTACCCATTTCGTCTTGCCAGTTGTCCTGGTTTGAGGACAAACCCATGACACCAGTCATCCATTTCTGTTCCATGTTATCTTTCTTAAGTAGCCTTCCCTCAGGTAAGGTTCAAAAAGCATAGCTTTCCTTAGTCATCCTGCACACAACACTCTCTGAACACAATTTTGTTTTAAAGCATGCTTCTAAAAAAAGATGTCTAAAACCTCCTAAAAAAAAAAAAAGGCAAAAATGAGAAAGGGTTCATTTTATTATGGTACTAGAGGAACATGTTTTGAACCTTTAACTGTCTAAAATGTTTCTCACCAATATTATGTATTGAACATGATTACTATTACATACATATATATACACACATGCATATACACAAGACAGCTCAAGAAAAGAAATGTTTCCACTTTAGAATGATATTGCAACCCAATGCACCACTAAAGCAGCAAAAAGAGCTTTGACATATCCTTACAAACCTAGCAAATTTTCTGAGTACTCGACGTCATATAGGTTCTCATGTGCTTAAAAATATAGTTATCTCTCAAGGTCAATTCCACCTGTGCATGCTCAGCGATCTGCAAAAGCTGGCCTGAAGTTTTTCACAAAGGGACCTACGGGCAACACACAATAGGGGACACATAGTTACCTGGCACAATGTTCACCATCCAACTAGCATTGTGCTAGGAAGCTGGGACAACCAACGGCTGTGTAAATTTTGCTCTACAGCTGAACTAACTAGCCTGGGCAAAACACTGATCCTCTGTTCATCTTTCAGCCATGAATTAACTTGGTCAGCACTAGCTTCAGTAGCACTGGGCAGTACAAATATGCCCACAGCAACCACTTCAAAAACATTAAAATTACTTGTTAGGCATTATATAGGCATTCTGGCCCAGGCAAGAGCAGAATCCATCTATGTAAGATGTAATTCAGTTTCTTTAACCATTTCTTATTGTCTTATATACCCAATTTCAATGAGGCAAGAGTCTTCCAGAGAAGACCTTCCTCTACTATATAGCTTGAGACTTATTAAAAGCACTATCTATGCTACATACAGAGAAACAGATAAGGGATCTAGTTTACTCTCCTGACTCCAGACAGGAATTACTGTCTTTATGATCTCTGATACATGTTTTTCTAACCTGTTCTGAAAAGCCTCTAACAGGGTAACTAGCAGCACAAGTGATAAACTATTACATTTTAATATACCAGGCACATCACGATTAGAAAGATGAAGTAGGTGGCTGGGGCATATTCCATCAGCTGATTTGACCGTGTTTCCTCAAGCAGAAGGAAGCATAAACTCGGGACTCTGGGGTTCAGCTCCAGATTCTGGAGGGAGCAGTAGTCCACGGGTTATTTATCTCCTGGTCCTAACTTCCCTCTGTTGTTGTCTCTCCACTCCCTCTAACTTTTTCCGATGTCTCCCAGCCAATTGTCATCCTGCCCATTCCTCACTCCTGTGCATCACAATCACCTCTGTAAATATAAGGGGATGTTTGAGATTACAGGGAGATAAACCCCCCTGCTTCACCTCCTGAGCCCACTGCCTTCCAAATACAATGAGATGGTCCTTTTATCCTCAACCCACAGGTGTTTGTTCCAAATGGGTTCTGCAGAGATGGTAACAGCCAAAGCCCAATAATTTACGAATCGGCATATGTGAACTAAGATTCATGAGCTTATTTTTAAAACTTTATAAATGTAGCTAAATTTAATGAGATCCCTGACACTGAAGCAACACCAGTGCCACAAATTAATAATAATAAATCCTAAGCTTGTTACAAAGACTGGATGAACTAAAACTTCTTTGTAGGAAAATCAGCTCAGTGTTCTTCCTTAATCAAAAGATCGGGTCAGATAATCTCAAGCAACAAAGGCAATGCAGTTTAGGATGCCATCTCATTTTAGCAGAGGGTGTGACTTGTTATTTCATCTTATCTGCTGAAACATCAGACTTTTGCTTCCTTTCCTGTCCCTACGTGCTTGCTTCTCTCCAAGCACTGGCAAGTCAGGCAATAATGCAGCCATAGGGCAAGTCAGTTCCGCAAGCCAGCTTTATGAAACAATATTCTTTCTTACACTGTAGTGAGTAACTCTTAAATTAGCTATTTGCTATGTCATCTGAAGCATAAGAAACACATTAATGTTACTAGGGTTTTTTTTAAAAAACACACACCTAATTTTAGTCATCCTACATTCAAAAATACTTTTTCTTTTTTTTTAATTAGACAAAAAAGTACCAAGATCATTCCTGAGTTAGCCTTTAAAACGTATTTGTTCTTTGGAATTCAGAACAAAACCAACAAAAATTCCTAAAAATAGTAACTGAACACAGTTCAGTATTTCACCCTGGAACTAAATTACTTTCCTAGAAGTATCTATACTCACTTTTTCAGTGCGAGTACTGCATTTACCAAAATTCCTCCTAAGAATATATCTAATCCGATACCTAAAATGGCAAATACTATAATTTCCAATTCAATTATGCCCGTATCCAACCTACTTGCTAATCAGTAACTATGTATTGCCCTCGGGCTTTGTTGAGAGCCCTGGTTTCCAGCTTCACAAGACCATGGCCAACAATGTTAACTATAAGTTGCAGCTGTTCTGGCAGTTGTGGGGTTCTTAGAGCTGTGGGGTGTTAGGGCTCTCCCCCCTAGCTAGCTGCTGGAGATCATTAATTATCAATATGTGAAAAGACAACTCCTCCTCATTTTCTCATAAACTTTTTTCTCTTAATATGTGTGGATTATCTGGGTGATACAGAGGAGAATGATAAAGCTGTTTGTACAGTAGTATAGACTCTTTGTTTTGGCAATGAATTTATTTTATCACAGCCTAGGGAAGAGACAGCTGTTACACCAGCGGAGCGTTCGGTTTACTATTGAGGGGAGAAGGAGGAGTAGAGACAGGGAGACATAAAAGGTGCTTCATGTTATCACAGAAGAGGAAGAACGCGCTCCCACTGATTTTCCCAGGTACATCAGCAGGAAAAATATCTTATTTAAAAATAAACAAACAAACTGCTTGCACACACAAGTTTTGGTCAAGCAAGTAACGTGACACACTGCAAAAACAGAACAACAACAACAAAAAAAAAAACCACACAGCATTTTAACTACTGTACTAAAACTTTTTTTGTATAATTTATAACTGTCAAAAAATTGCACACTCTTGAGTAGAGGCATCATCTCTCTCCCCAGGCAGTAACAGCTAGTCCACTTCCAGCGAGTTTTTTTTTCCCACATATGAGACCTTCCATGGGACAGAACAAATAATGGACTCTACCAACATTCAGCTTTCTATTCCTTTCACCAGAGTGCAGGAACATTCATTTTCTATTTTTTCCTACAGTGAAAAGTCACTGTCTATAGTCTATTCTTTTATCAACAGGCATGAAGACCCTCAGACTGAAGCTGACATCTTCCCAGAACCTGTAACCACTGAAAACTAAGGAGACATGGAAGTGGGTACTGCAAGACAGTCAATCTATTATGAAACACTATTATGTGTGTATAATTTCTATACCGTGAAGACTTTGCAATCTGCAACCTGCTTCACTTAAAGTACAAAACTAATTAATGTGCAAGAAAATACAAGGTAGTGTAAGAATGAAAATGAGTGTTGCAATTGTTGTAAACAGAAATACTTCCTGACACATAGACAAAACCCAGAAGTCACAGAGACTGGTCCCTGTTTCCAGAAGCAGAAAAGTGCACAAGAAAGAAAGGATAAAATATGGTGTTTAATGCCATGAACCTGTAAAGACTTGAGTATGTTTAATACTAAGCCCTGAGTAATCCCACTGAATTCAATGGCAGCCTGCTTACAATATTTAAGATAAACACGAGCACTTGGAATTTCAGGGTAAAATAGAAAATGCAAAGAAAGACTAGGGAAAAAGAAGGGCCACAGGATGAGATATAAGCAGAGATGCAGGCAGGAACAGTAAATGAGAATAAAAGGAAGATGAAAAACAAGGGAAGGTTTCAAGTGGGCTGAGATGCAACAGTTTACAGTGGCTGGAATCTATAGACTGTAACATTAGAAAGTGGCTTTTTTTTTGTTTGTTTGTTTCTTCTCAAATCCTTTGACTCATTGCTGTAACATGAAGAACAGAATGTAATACACTTTGGAAATGAATTACAGTTATACATCTGGTTCCTAACCGATTAGGAAGAAGACTCAAAACTCCTCATGTCCTAAAACGTAATTAATGTTACAATCAGTGTTGCTTGCCCAAAACAAAATCATGGATAGGTTGTGCCATATAGTTTACTGACTGAAATAAAAATATACGAAGCAAGAATGGAGAGGGTGATGCCAAGGGATGCTGCAAGCTTTTTATAAAGTAATTTTTCAGTTCAGAAGGAGTTATTTTCTTGTGCAAACAGGCATAAAATTACTACCCACTGCCCTGCTTCTCATTGATTTCTACTTGGCACAGTTTGCCAGATGCTGTTTGGTCTAAGTGTTGCCTTGACCTCCACTGGTGACGCTGGCCCCTTTTTGCTTTGTTGTGCAGTATTTTCCCAGCAGGGAGGTCCCACCCCTCTAATAGTTCAGTTGCAACTTTTGCTAAAGGCTTACAGGTTACCCATATGTTGTGTTGGAGGGGCCAGCCTGACTGGAATTAACTCAGAAGTGGCGTCCAGCATTGTGGCTGGAGCTGGCCCAGAGGAGATTATAAATGCCCCAAAACTAATTAAATATTTTGTCTCCTGCTGGTAAACAAAAGCGAATGAGGGCAAAAATATGAAATGCCTGATTTAACTAGGATCTGTAAGTAGCTTGACAACGGCAACCCTGAAGTCGGTGATGCATGACTTAAAAGCCCCTAATGGGTCAAAGCTGTTACACAAATGAGACTTTTGTCGATTATCCTTCGCTTTATATACTTGCAGCACTGTTACATAAATGTACTTACTATCAGTTTTCAGAGTATTTCACAACAGCATTTCTGGGGTAAGAGCTGTGCAGTCCAGCTATTTATTTGGAAGCATTCTTAACTTTCACATTTGGACCAAAAACACACAGAAAATAACTATGATCACCCAAAGAAATATGTACAAATAAGAAGTAATGGTATTTGCAGTAACCTTTTCAAGGATCTGAACTGTCAAATGGTGCTTCATAAAAATGAGATAGAAGAATTCTCTTAATTAATAACATATTTAGTAACAGGGTTTTTGAAATTGCTAGCTAAGTGCCTTTTCAAGGCACTTTTATTTAAAGAAATATATATAGGATACATATAGAAGAATATCTATAAAAAAATCAGTTTATTTAAATACAGAATAATATATAAAGAAATCAGCTAAATAATTTAAATAATGCTTTTGATATATATCATTCAGATTTAATGTATTCAGTTCTGTAAATTAAAAATCCTCTCTCACGGCACTTTTAAAATATAGTATACCCTTATGGACATACAATATTTAAATACACTACTGTGGACTTAATTTCTTTTCTTTTAGTAATGTATAATAGTTATCAGATAAATATTCCATGAATATGTTTTAGAATGTTAAGTGAAGAAACTTCACGCAAAAATCCCATTAGTAAAGGAAATGAGAATTCTTATTAGATGTTCTATACACTAATTTTACATACATGCTTAACTTCACATGTTTATGTAATCCTACTGCAGTTAATGGGACTAATCAGGTGTCCAAAGTTAAAAATAGCTATAAGTTTTGGTCATCCAGGACTTCAGTTCATAATGCTGTTAGTGCAAACTAGAAAGTGCTTAATAAAAGCATAGCGTTCACCTTTTCTGGGAGGGCATGTGTTAAATCTTTATGTTTTTCATAAGTATATTTTTATTTACTTCTTAAAAACCCCTTACAAGAAGGTTATCTTTACTTGCTGAAATTTCAAACTTACTGAAAAATGGCAAGGATCAAATATATGGGCAAAAGAAAAGGAAACAAATAGATAGATACATACATATACAAGATATACATAGATCTCACTTCATTTTTTATACTACTTTACCATTAGCTTTTTACTTTATAATTAAACTGTTACGCAAATGAAGTAATTCACACTCAGTTTAAGTAAAAGTTTACACTATTAACTGTAAGGCTGATGTTGTAATTAATGCTTTCCAAATTAACTAGGAACTTTTGTAGCTATATAGGTTTGCATCCTGCCATAGACAGATGACTGCACAGGCACACATGCATATAACACATCTGCTCTTTTGTCCAAATGGACAGCAGGACGCCACAGAGGTTTTCTTTCCATCAAAAGACATGCAATTCTAAAAAGATTAAGATGTTCTAGTTAGGCACATGGTAACATTTGATGTTTCAGATTTTCAAATCTCCCAAGTGTCACTTTTCCAAACAATAATGAATTGGACATGACGGGTATATTCTAGAAGCTAGCAGTAAAGCTGGTTGTGAATAAAGAAACACTTAACGTAGTGATTGCTAATATATAATGCTGGGTTTAGAATGCACAAAGGACAATGTCTCCCATTAAATACCTGAGAACAAAAAATTGATGAACCATGACTAGAAAAGCAAAAAGCTCATTTCATCCAACGTATATATAAAAAGGGCTGAATATTTGGTACCAAAAAGCTCGTTGTTTTTTTTTTCCTCCCACAAAGCTAGTTGTTTCTTTTCATTCCTTATTAGAGATTTCAAGAATTTCTAATTCTTGATAGAATTACAGCATTCTATCGGATTTTAGTGAGATTTCTCTTGAATTATCCAAACTTGAGGACGAGGAAGTTTTCTGAGACTTAATTAATATCACAGTGGAAATTTCAAGTGAAAAGGTTTTTACAGCACTATATTCAGCCACTTCTGTTATACAGGTTTCCTTTTAGATATACAAAATGAATGACACAGTCTTGATCATTTAATTACATTCATTGTGGTCTATGCCATCAACCACCCACAGACTTATCTCCTAATGCGAAAAATGCAGTAAGGCAGTTATATTTCGGTTGCAGGAGGTCTTCTCCATATACAATTGTGAAGCAAAAAGTTATGTATTACTTTGGTTTTCCTTGCAGCTTAAAAAACAAGTGTTCCGAGCATAGTAATAACTATGGTTTTGTAATTCAGACTGGCTGAAAAATGTGCATTGAATAAAAGTGCTATCAGTTTAAAGAAGCAGTGATGCTTTTAGAGTCAAACAGCAGGAAAACTTCCAGCCCAAGTTCTACAGCACCAAAAAGTCAAGAATGCAAGCTTTACAGCAAGGGCTAGCAAATCTAACAAACAAAAACATAAAAAGATCCAATAGCTGGAAGACAAAGTTTGAAAACCATGAACTGGAAACAAAGAATATATTTTCAACAGAAAATTGCCAGATGTTTTACCAAGGAATATGATAGATTATTCATAGGCATACATTCTTATATTAAATTTGGATATCTTTCTACTATATCTAAATCACAAAGCATCAGCCTCAGTGCACAGACTGCTTTGTGGACTATTACTGCCTGCAATACTGATTAGATGATGGCCTTATACATGTGCATCTATGAAATGCAGAGAAAGACCACCAACATTACCTGATAATCCAAGACAGCGATCCAATAAGAGTCTGAAACTACAAAGAATTCTGGCAAACCACATGCAGATTAATTTCCCTACATCTCTAGATCTTTTCTTTAGGGAAAGCATGCATCTTCTTTAAGGTGAGTGGAAGCCATTTAATACATCTCAGGCATTCAGAGAGTAAAGAAGCTGTAAAATTTGAAGTGCTCAATGAAGAAGAAACACACCCAAATATTTTACTGGTATCACTGAAGCCCAAAACGTATCACCCTATCACTCTGTCTCCAAATTTTGAGGAGCATGGGTGACAAAATAGGAACACGTAAGACGAGACAAGAAACACAAGCTTGTATCTATTTTTTCCAGAAAGGTTGTTTTCTAGAAAGGTGTTACTGTATTCTTTCACAAAGGAAAAGATGTATTGATTAGACTGGTCTCCATACATTGTAAAAGGCCTTTGCATAGGTATGCATTGGCAGAAGCACATGAGAAAATTTGGCCTTGTGCAGAAAAGACCAGCTTAGTCAGTCTCAGGTCTCAACAGAGAAGTAAGATGCCCAAAACGGCCAAGGAGTGAAAATGAACATACAGAACTTATAAAATCTCTTCTATTTTTTCTTGGCTAGCAGAGAAGGCTACCTGAAGTGATGAACTCCTATTGTACCATTTTAAGGATTAAGATTCCACGTTCTTTTTGTCCATCTCAAAATCCTAGGACATAGCATAACTTGAGCCACACTCACAGTCAGCGGAGAAAGATTACAACTCCCAAAGAACAATTCCCTTTGGAGCTTTTCCTGGAGCCATCTGACTATGCACACCACCTTTTAGCTAGTGCTAGTGCTTGATGAGGCAATTGAATCCTCTGTCTTTGTTCCTTGTTAAGAACTTCCCAAATGAAACAAAAGTACCAATTAATTGGTATTCTGACTGGGACTAATTCAAAGGTGTCTCCTAGTACCTTGGGATATGGTGTGTTCTACTTTGGAGAGAATCAATCAGTCAGAGATTGATGAAGGGGTAGTGAGGTCAGGTTTGCAAATACAGAACCATCTGCAGAGTCTCCTGGGTTGGTACCTGCAGCATAGTAATTTACAGGAGCAGGTGTTTCCTTTTAATCTACGGTTTTTTTCTGCTGAAATTGTAACTTTATTAAGAAAGTGCCTGCAGTTGGTTATTAAGAGGGTACTTTGTTTATTGTTGCTATTAACTGCTGAAAGGTTTCTGAAAGTTGTAGTAACCATACTCCCTAAAAACGCAGTTAAGAACAGAGACTGTGAGGTTAAATATGTAAGTCAATCAGACACATCTTCAGAAAGCTGCTATGCATAAACATAGTGAAGTCCAAAAAGCTGCTTTAAAAACAGAATTATTTTGTTTAGAAAGGAGCCATTTCTTTCTGAATACGGGTGACTGAAATTATCATAGTCCTTAAGATATAATTTATTTGTGTTTATAACCACAAACATTTACAGAGGAAGGAGGCTTTCTGAAACAAGAAAAATTCGAGAATTCCAGATGGAGTTTCCCACCTGAATTGATCTTGGTGGGATGGCAGCTCTGGTAAGTCCCCTTTGGTTTGGACCCAAAGCATAGCAAAAGGTCAGTAGATAATACATGTGAATTCACATTCAGGTTCCTGGCTTGGTTGCACCTCATGGTCTGCTCCAGTTCTACTATAATCTACATAAATCTCTTCTCTAGCCTAACATGTCTCAACCCGCCTCCCAGCTCCCAACTGTCTTTACATCATTAACTTCAACGAGTGGCAAAAACTGAGGACATGCTCAGTGTTTTAACTGTGTTGACGAATTACAGAGCCTCTACACAGGCATTACGCCTCCTTTTCCTCTCCCTGCTCCTCACAAACCTACTTCATCTCCTTCAGACTCCTTCCTCTTCTAGGAACTAAATTCTAGAAACACTCTTGAGAGTTTTTCTTGGGTTTGCTTAATGTATTTTATCTACCTTGTAATTTTTAACAGGACAAAAATTACACATGGAAAAGTGGTCCCGTGGTTTGGATGTAACACCAAAAAAAGTCACAGAACACTGGAAAGTGGATAAAACTTAGGCTTAAATGATTCATGACATCAAAAACCAGGGAAAGTCTCTTGCCAATCAGTGAGGCAAAAACACAAGCAAAAGTGGATTTCTCACTAAAAAAAACAACAGTTAGAAATGCTTATTTTTTAATATCCTGCTTTAGACATTAAGTCTAAACTAAAGATCTTAGTATAAAACTGACCTGTAGCAAAAAAATTTTCACACTTTTTTACTATCTGTAATATATTGGGTTTTGTTATTCCACTTTCCCATTCTTTTGAAAATTTTTAATTATGGCTTGTAGAAAATTTTAGGAAATGAAAGGAAGACAGTGAATCACCAATTGAGAAAAATCCCTTGTTCTGTATTTTTGTTTAAGTCTCATCCTAAAGACAGATCTACTCCTCTGGAAAAATAAATTTAGGAGTCAGAATCAAACTGCTTACTTAGCAGAACTACTTTAGTTTTTACTTGATCTGGCATCACCCTGAATTTTCATTTAGTTTCCCTTTTTTACTTCTGAGAAGGTTCCCTCTGTTCCTGGCATGTTTCCCTGTCACTCCAATGAATACTGAGACAAAGAAATCTTTCCTTTCCCAGAAACAACTGTTGCTAATTTCCCTTCCTATTTCTTATGGAACACATGGCTCCTTTCTATGACCCCTTGCTGTATACACATTCACAAAATCTTTTATTTCCACCTTTTGCAAAATTTTCTGATTTTGATAACACTTTTCAACATACGTTTTCTGCCTACTCTTATCTAGATAATACAAAGGAAAAGCAAAGTATTTTCATTAATCCTTGAAGCAAATCTGTTAAATGGCTTGTGGAATTAAAAAATGGCTTCCCATTTTCTCTTTATCCCTTTTAGCTGTATATTCATTTCCATAGCAACACAGTTAACATGGTTTCTGCAGCTCAGGGTTTCGGGGTTTTTTTCTTATTTTGCTTCTTTCCTCATGGTTAAGTGCTTTCCTCCTGGCCTCTGCAGAGGCACACACCAAAGAAGTAAAATAAGCAAATGCACATTTAAATTTTCATGTCTTGGCTGTTGGATCTAGCCAGGGATTTACTCAAAACTTACAGTGGTCTGTAACTTAATGACATTCTGTTCTACACTCTCATGATAAATAACTCTCAAGCGCACAGGAATTTTAGGAATTGTATTTTCCTTTCACATCATTTGTTCTCGGTTCAACACATCCCTCTGCTTACAGTCTTAATTAAGAGAGCAGCACAAAACAGTTCTGCAAATCCTCTGCACCAGAAACACTAGAGAGACACTGCATTTTCCTCTACCTCCTAGTTAGCATCTTCATTTATTGTTTGATTCAACATTTTAATTTACTCAAAACAATGCAAGTTAACTATTTTCTTAGAGAAACATTAAACTCTAAATTTTTATGTTAATAACTGCAATATTATACAGGCAGTTCAACTGTCCCTTAAACAAAGTTTTATTTAATTAATGAGGAAGCCATAGCAACTTCCATTAAAAAAGACTCCATGGAAAGTCCCAATGATGAAGTCTGCAGGAAATTCTATAGCACTCAAAGATTTTATTTACCATGATAAAGACCTACAAATTGTGCTCTATAGGTCGAAGATCAAACGGCACTAATGCTTATTTAAATTATAGCAGGCTTTTCACAGAAAGCAACCTTTAAGTATTGTTTCCTTTCTCCATTTTCCCTGCTGACACTGGCTCTTGGAAATTAACTTAAACGTCACTGTTCCTCTTTTTCTTGATGTGAAACTCATCTAATTTTGAGTCTGAATTCTCATTTCAAGTGTAATCAGACATTTCGCTCAGTGCTAAGGTGACTTAGCATTCAGGATGTTGCTCAAAGTTAAGACAGTTAAGTTAGATTAACTATATACAGCTAATAAAACCAAGTCAATCCTTTGCATGAAAATGTAAAACAAGCCACGCAAATTCTATATAATTTTATTTGAAGTTCACACAAGAAAGGACAGACAGAATTTGTCACAACAATTAATTTCCTTTACTGTTGACTGAAAAGTCTTAGTAAGTAATTAGGATCACCAGGTCAACTACACAATATTTCATGAGAATAAAGCTGCTACTCAGAAAATGAGTGCTCTTTTTCTTGCCACTCTCAGCAGCCTTGCTTGTTTTGCATACGGTTGCATGTTTAATTAGCAATCCTTCTGTAAGTGTCTGCAATTAGCACAATGATGATTAATAAAATAACTCCTTTAAAGCTCCATTTAGGCAGCAGAACTGCACAATCAGGTATAATTAATTCATCATTAATAAATCATGGCTGATTAACTAATCTGTTGATTACAAACGCATTACTGCACAGTCTCCCACCTGAGCTCTGGTGATTCTTCTATCCTGAACAGAAATAGAGACTAAGTAGTACTGAACTATTAAAAAAATGCATTAAGCAGCAAAGATAATGGTTTGGTCAGGAAATGTAGATAGCAAGTATATTTAAAATTTACTAGACTTTGTTCGTTATTAGTCCACTTGAGAAAAAAAAAAAGTACTGTCTATTTGTTAAATGTGGACGGGTGAATAATAAATGCTTCTTTAGTTCATTTATATTCTTCAGGCAGGGTTTTTTTTCCCCCCAAGCATCTCAGACTATGGACTGGGCTAGATTTGCTCTTTGCATAAGCCTGTAGGAAGTAGCAAATGCAGCAAACCAAGATTGCAGTATTGCTCCTCGAGAAGATCCAGGTCACTGGACCTTTTTTTTATTGCTTTGTGAGAAGGCAAGGCCAAGATGGCTGCTAACCATGCCATTGCAACATTGCTGTTAAGCTGCCTCCATAGCCGTGTCTTGCAGCTGATCATGAGTCTGCGTTTATAAACCACATCTCAGGTCCATGAACTTCAGCAAGACTGAATACAGAAGAACAACATGCATTCCCATTTGGAGATTCCTTTTCCTTGTCACCTAGCTCTTGAGCTCTGTAGTGCATTTAAAAAATATTTTTCATATGTTCTGTGTAGCAGCAGGAGCTAGGAACTTTTACTTCAGATGAAACCTAGTATTCTCACACTGTTACTTGCCCCCAGCTACTCGGGCTTAAGTAAGATGTCAGTTACAAATTATGACAAAATTCAAAATCAGTGGAAATAGGAGAACTTGACACAATTAAGTTCCTCATCATTTATAAAGGGCCAACATCCAGCTGTTCCCACAGTATGAAAATGCCTTTGAGTTCAAAATACTTTGTCCTTAAATACTGCAAAGACAAAGAACTAAAGCAAAGCTTGAGACAACAGTGATTCAAAACGGAAACCAGAGTTTTAGCTAGAGTAACTGAAACAGTTCAATGTTCCAGATAAATCCAGAGAAAGATGAGAACACTAGAGGAAAAAGTGACAAAATCTGAAGCAGTGCACTCCATGATGAAAATTACAGAAGCAAACTTTAATTCAGGAGCAGATCTTCTGTCTTTGAAAAGTAAATGATATTGCTGTAACCAAGAAAGTTTTCTTCCAGATTTTAACCAGGTTTATGTGCGTCGCTATGTCAATCTCTTAAGTCTTTCTCCTAAAAGTTTAATTAAAATATTGACTAAGCAGCAGTACTACAAGCCACTGTATCAACTTTCACTTTGAAAAATGCTGTTCATAAGAGAACCATAATGCACATTTTTAAACTTTTTTTTTCATATTTTAATTGAAGTAAATTAATGAGCATATGAGCATCACTTCAATATAAGGCAGATAAAAGATTTTTTTTTTTTTAAGGACTGTAGTCAGATTTCATGGAGAATGACTGCATATAGAAAAAGTTTGATTATTTTATCAATCAGAAAAGTTTAGAATTCAATCCAGGAAGCAGGAATGGCTGTTACTATAGAAAATAATCATTTAAAAGCAGAAAAACAAGATAGCTGTCCTTGGACAGTTTCTGAGGTCAGTGTACATTTGAAGTGGCAAGATGAAAGTGAAGAAAACAATACCAAGGATCTTGACGATTAGAAGTGAGCATTTTCAAGCTGTTTTTTAAAACGGACAATAAATAATCAAAGACTTCTGAGGACAGTGGCAATGTATTGCCTAGAGCTAAGATATAATCAGCATCATATGAATAATCTGAAGGTGTGAGAGATGAAATTTTTAGCATCAGTTTCTTCAGAAAGTCAGGTTTCCTTTTAATACAATAGCAATTTGCCCCGCAATGTCAACTCTTCCATCATTACGCAGCGAAATCTTCAACTCTCCTCCACGGCGGGAACATTGAAAAGCTAAATGGAAACAAGAATCCACAGTTAAAAATTTCATACCTACCACAAATTATTTAAAAATCCATGAAAACTCAGGAAAATTACGCTTCTGTCTCCAGAAAGCAAGCAGCACCAGGGCAAGCACTGTACCAGATACATTCTGGATGAGTTGTCTTTAGGGATGAAGATTAGCTGAGGGTGTGTCTGAGGCTAGAACTTGTCTATGCTAGTTAATACATGTAGTGAAGGATAATTTGCTGTGATGTAGCCAACCAAGTTTCCTTTGTATATCTAATGGAGTCTTGAATTCTCCCATTCATGGGACAGTTAGTTTCTGTAGGTAAGAAGGAAGTACAGTGAGTATTATCTGCATAAGAACATAGAACCTTTTTACTGGAGGTAAAGCGAACATCTGAAGTAGATACTAGGTGTGAAGAATGCGTTTAGCTAATGGGTAAATCAAATTCAAGCACTCAGTGGAAAAAGTCTACAAAGAAACATAGATGCTGCTTCAGCTGTCACAAACTGAGATCAAACTCTTACGCAGACAGGAACAGATTCTGATTTATGTAATCCTGAATATACCATTTAATACGGCTGGATAAAGTTGAAGTAGAAATAGCCTTCCAGTTGTAAATAATTACAAAACTAAACTGTTTAGTCATATACAGGTGGGACAATAATGCTCACTTAGCATGTTGAGTCTGTAGACTTGTTTCAGTAGCCCAGTTTTAGTTGCAAGACTACTTGATCAGAAAATGGTCTGGTTCAGATGGCATTTAGCACAGGTTTGAGTTTCATATAGTGCTGGTTTTGTAAAAGGCTGTAAATGGATGACAAGGCATTAATGTTCACAGTTTCCTTACTCAATGAGACTCAACTACTCCAAAAGCTGTTCGAAGTCAAATGGCATTTTTTTCTCACAAACCCGCAATTTATAAATTGGGTGGAGATTGTATTCAGATCCTAGCAGAGCACAGGATCTCTAACAGGGGACATGTATATACTGTGCACGTTTAAACAATTTCTCAGCCACAGCTGACAAGAAACCTCTTCCTTATAACAGGATATTAGATTCTCAGACAAAGCAACCACTCCAAAACAGTGGAAACAGGAGCCATAGAAAGATTGGTATCGATACTTTCTGTTCTTTTCCATTTATAGAACTACTAGTTACTGGGCTTAACTTGTCAGAACAACATCTATGTATGGAATAATGCCTTTAATTGGAATATTTTGGAAGCTTAAAAGGTGCAGACCGTGCTAAAGTTGATCAATTACCAAGTGGCAACAGTATACCCAATACTAATACACATCTGAACTCCTTCATGATAGAAGATTTAAATAAAAGAGAAAAAATATTTCAAACTTTCAGAGGTTGGCTGGGTTTTTTTCTGTCTTTAAATGTGGAACCAGTGCTGTTTCGTGGCAAGATTACTGAGACTGTTTTGATACTGGCCCATTTTATTTTGTTTTTAAAGAAACCTCCAAAGTAGAAGAATAAAAAGCAAACAAACAAACAAAAACAAACCACAAAAGAAAATTTTACCCGAGCTTATATGAAAATAACAGTTGATCTTTTCTTTCTCTCACATAGATGCTTTGCTATTTCCCACTATGTCTGAAAATAAACAGACCTGCCTGGAACATTTCAAAAACTAGAGGATTTCATTTGATAGCAGTATCTCCAGAGACATTCAAGCATCTCTGACTTGACCTTTTGGATCACAAAGTTATTTCACGTCCATTCCATGTCTGTATTTACTAGGAATATCTCGTACTACATATACATTTTGCACACGTTTTGCATAAAACCAAAAGCATACATTCTGATCTGCAGGAGTAATACGTAACAGCTGAATTCACAATACCCTGAATTCCTCTGTGATTAATCTGAGACAGAGGAAAGTTTAAGTATAGGTACAGGGACTGTGAGATTGAGCATTCTGATATCACAGAATCATACACCACTGCATTCACAAGGCGGCCAGTGGCCTTGCACTAATATTATCCCGTTGCTCTGACGTGTTTCTTAGCAGCCCAGATGTATGTAAATGACCATTGCTTATAGAATTTGGGGAGTAGTGGATTTTCTTCACGTTATAATGACATCAACTCAAGAACAAGTGCCGCTCCTGTAAAATTATCTGGTTTTAGAAAACATCATTATTTTGGTTGAATTTCTAAACCCTATAAAAGGACTGATGAAAGAAGCACTTGTTCCTTAACTGAATGAAGTTAAGATCTCCAAAAGCTTTTTTTATTCTAAGAAAGAAGGTGGGTAAATCCCACAAGTGACTGATGGAGGTAAACACCTCTCCTTTGGCAGAAACGTAACACTCGTGTATAAGCTTGATGTGGTGAATCTATATGTTGAGATTACCTGGCAACAACGAAAGCTGCAATTACAACTCTGCAAAACTCTTCACTTCATGAGAATTCAGATTAGCAAAAACTTAAATACAGGTAGATTTATTCTACCTGAATAAAGCAACTTCTTCACACACCCCCCAAAAAAAAAAAGCAAGGAGACTGGAAAGTTAGAAGATGGGACAGAACTTGTATTGAAAGAAATCCTGGCAAAATTAGCGAAAGTATGATTTTACACTTATCAAAGTAAGCTTTGGGTTTTGGTTGGTTGTTTCTCACGCCCCCCGCCCTCCAATCCCCCCCTAAAACCCCCCCTCACGACACAATCAAAGGCTATAAACCTGTTCTGTAATAGGAAGGAATCAGTGAAGTTAAAAACAGTAACAAGAACCAAAATTTCCACACAAATTAATACAGCTGTTCGAAGTAAATGGGTACAGAAAGATTCCTCCAGCTTCACCCAAGATTAAAAATTGAGCTGGATAAAGCCTCTTCACAATAATTTGGAAAGTCCTCTATAATCTGTTTGGTTATATTGAATTCCTTATGCATGCCTACTGTGAAAACTATGTGCAGGGCTGGATACAGAGACAGTTGCTAAATACTGCATTCACTAGCAATTATGAAAGTCTATGCATCTGATATGACAGATTATATTTTTTAAAATATTGCAGAGACTCCTCAAATAAAAAAAGGCAAGGATTGATACTGAAGTCTGATTTAACACTCAAACTCCAAAATATGGACATAGTTTCAAGAAAGATCATAAAGTATTTCACCTTGTAAAAAGTCTGGAAAAGTCTCGTTGTAGTTGATGAGGGTGGTTATTTTTTGACAATTTGGTGTAATAAAAGCAGGAAGAGAACCCAAACACAGGAAATTATGTCTGATATTTCAGCAGAGATGCAGCTGACCTCCTCCTAGAGGTCACAATACCCAGAGAGATCTGACAATAGATTTAATGTTCCTCATTTTTATATTATTTCATATCTGATCTATTTTGGAACTAATGGATCTTTCATTTTATGGAAGAAAATCTTCCTTTATTCTTGCAATAAAAGGTATCGGATATTACAGAAGCTACCGCAAAGGTTTCTAAAAAGTCAAAAGATGCTCTTATTTATTAATCTTTGGTGATACAGAATCTTCTTGACTGCCAGCCATCTTTTCCAAACAATCTCATTAGTAATAGAATTTGCCCAGTACTACCTGATAGCCCCCAGTCACGTGCATGTAAGGAAAAGTTATTTCTCCCAAACACACATATTAGACCACGTTGATCAGACATCAAATGAACTTGTTCCCTTTAAATCTGTTCTGTATGATTTCTATCACAAAAGAAGTCTGAGGACGTATATGCATGAAATATGAAAGAAAAAAAAATCCACCTTGTGGGCAGATATGACTTTTTTTTTTGTGCTAAACACATTCGAGAAGCTGATTACAGTATCAATCGCCTTTGTTGCTTGAGATAGTTTCTCTAAAAGAGGAAATGGCACAGTGCATATTAAATACATGAAAATGCAAAACAGGTAGAAAGTATCATCTAAAAATACAGACAGAATTCCTGTCTGATTACTTCAAGAAGCAGTGTCTATAGATGGCATGGAAGAGTTTTAAATTCCACGTTAACATCTAAAGACCTCAAAATCTTCTGAGAAACAGCTAGTCCATAGGCATGTACTACCAAAGACAGTTTCTCCTCTTCAGAAAATATATTGGGATTTTTCGCCCCAACATTATGGAAACTGCCACAGATCTGTGTAATGCAAATGCAAATACGAGCTCTTCAGAACAGAATGTCAAACCTTTCCTTCAATTCATGACAGAGAAGGTCTCAGTCATTGTGGATTACTGTACTGAGCTATGCAGTGCAAACAGATCCTTTAAAGGGCTTATAATTCTCAAGAAAATCCGTTTTGAGATTTGTTTGACCAAATATAGGAAGGCTTATATTCAAGCTAGCTATTTATTTGGAAAAATGTTTACTTTTATGGACAAGGAACCTTATTAGATCAAGGATCCAACCTCTGTTCTAAACTAAATGTTACCAAAGACTTAATTGTTGCCACGTGCACGGAAGAATTGTAATCCCCTGCCCCCTCTTGGGGAACCAGATAAGGACAAGAGTATTTAGTATTGCTCTGGCAAAGCACTAGAAACATGAGAATCAAACAGACACCCAATGCCTCTTTATCTAGTGTTGTCATGCATTAACAGTTTCTCCCATTTTTTTTCACCAAGTTCTTCAGTTTCTTGGGTAACAACAAATACGTGATCTAATAAGCATATCTCATTGACTGAAAGATTACCAATAAATTTGTTCTTTGACTTCAGAGGTTCAGTTAAATCTCCTTAAGGCTTAATCATTTAAAAGTAAGACTGCAAATAAATGACAAATCAAAGTTGCCAATGTCCCTGTATCTTGTCCCCTTTCTAATATATTTAACATCAGTCAGGTTCTTTCTGTTCTTGTAAGTGACTATTCTTTCTTATACCCTTCCTTGCTACCATGTAGAAGATCACCATCCTGAGGAAACCTGATTGTCATACCTAAATACACAGATGTAACAGAAACCAGAAAAAAACCCTGTACCATAAAGCACATTCTATAAGTAGAATCTGAACATTAAAAATACATCACCTCTTCTTATCTAGCTGTAATAGCACTACTTATTCTAAACCCTAAGTTTCCTAAAGATGACACTGAAGGGATTAATCTGGAGTGATTCTCAAAAAAATTCCAAAATCAAGCAGAAACCATATCACTTCTTTCAATCTCATCTTAATATATGAGGGGAAAGAAAACATTGTCCCAGTTCTACTGAAAAGTACACATTGTGAGTGAAAATACCAATACTTTTCCTCAATGCCCAAAGTGCAAGCCATAAAGCCCAAGAAGTAAAGTAAAATTCAACCAAACCACAAAACCACCACCATCTGAAGTTCACCAAGCTTCAGTTATGATAAAAGGTCATGAGAACTAAATTCCAAAGCTGAGATCAAAAACTAAGTGCAGAGCTACGATCCAGACACTGAGACTTCAAACTCCCTGCAGGCCTGATGTGTGGTGCTGGTGGGTAGGAAAGAAAGCAATTTCTTGAAGATCACCTCACACACAAAATATTACACAATATTCTGTTCATATTGAGAAAACAGATAGGGAATTATTGCTATGGTTTGAATTGTAATAATAATACAACTTTTCCTTTTTTTAGTGAGTAGCTTTTACATAAATAGGCAGTTTTGTAAGAAAACAGTTTCTTACCGAGCATTTCTTTCTTCCCCAGCTGCTCTGACCAGTAGCTGCTTAAAACAGCATGGGCAGATCCTTAAAAAAAATGGAAAACAAAGTACGGAGTTAAATTAAAATCACTGCTTTATAGAGTACATTCAAAATGTAAATGCCATAAACCAAAGCAAGTACCACATGTGTCTAGGGCAAAACACGCAAGAGTTTGCACAGCAGAGAGAACTTAAAAGGCTTTAACATTTCTTTTATTTACGATAAAGCAGTATTACTTCCTCATCCTCTGGTTTCAATGGAAATTTTGCCTAGGTGAGGGCTTCATGATTACCCACAATCAGTAGCAGTAATAAATAGTACCGTTTAAAATACTTGAGCCAAAATACTCATTTGCTCACCAAATGTGAAGTTTCCTAATAACAGAATCTCAAAGTATTACTCATCTAAACATGATGTTATTCAATGAAAATGAAGAGCTACCCATCAAAAATGTGAACAGACTTTTGGATATTTTTTACGAATAGGAACAGGTGGATAGAAGTCACTGTGTAAAACAAAAGCATTCCTTCTCCTCACAGTTGTCACAACAAAACCCCAGGGTTTTTTTCAGTGTTGAATGCTGGTAAGTATCAGGATGTAAATCAAGGAGACCTTTCAGGTCTCACTGGAGCTTCTGAAAGCTAAAAGACCCATTTCTGTTTCCTGACCAGCAGATGGCTTAAAAAACTTAGGCTGATTTTTCAGATTCATAGCTAGAAATGCTGCTTCAGTCTACATCAGCAGCCAGGGGCGAAGATACTCTGCTGGAAACCCTGCAGTGAAGTAACTACAATTATCAGGGCTCGAGGACACCAGGACACATAGCATTATTAAGAAACCGTTACAAAAGAAATATATTACAAAGTCACAACACTGTTAAAAGTAAACTTCTGCAATACACAAAAAGATTTATTTCTACAAAAGAAAGAACACCTAAAGACAGAAAACAAGCAACAGTGAGCTATAACAAGCCTAGAAAAATCTCAGAGATTCAGGAAACTTCTAGCTTTTCCTACGTATCGATACTAGACTTCCCAGAAATCCTAAGGAATGAGCTCTGGGATTAGATATGCCTACCAGATTCTGTCCCCAGCTTTATCAGGAAAGCAGGACTGAAAGCTTAAAAAAATAAATGAAATACATGCCTTTTATTTCTTTGTAAACTTTGTTTTCTGCTAGGATTGCTTAATAACCAGCATTATTCTAACAAAGTTTCCTCTTCATTTAGCAAAACACTTAATGAGCATTTTTGACCAAGTTCTCAGCTGATTAATAATTAACCAGTGATTAAATGGTACCTAAACAAATAACATCATTCTGCAGCAATCATCATCACACCTACTGAAAGGAACATCAAAAGAATGGGCAGAGAAATAGCCTTCCTGCCTCTAAATATACAACTTCCTGAGTTCATATTATTCACAGACCTGAGAATATCCACAGTAAGTGTCATGAAACCAGTGCAGATCTCAGCTGAAGCGCAAAAAAAAAAAAAAAAAAGAGAACACCAACAGAAGTGGTTATGAACTTCTACTGTAATACTCATTCAACACCAAATCAGTCTCTTGCTTTTCTCTAATTGGAATACTTCAGGGAAAAGATCTGAAAAAGACAGAGGAATATCTGGCCTGATTGCAGCAAAAAGCTGATTTTTTCTGAATGAGTTGGCATCAGTCATGAAAGTTTTCAGTTTAATGAGCACAGTCCTGCTGTCCATATAAAACAGTAATTTATAAGAAAGACTCCAAAGTACAAAACCAGATTCATTAAGTTTAATAAGAAACTTTTAATTGAACTGAAACTAGAGTAAGAGTTGCTTATCACACAAACGCATACCTGTAACAGGGTCTTCCAGAATTCCATACCAAGGTGCAAAGTATCTGGAGTAAAAATCATGGCCTTTATGTTTTCCACCGGGATTTCCCTTAAGAGTGAGTATGAGTCCTTTCACCTTTCCTGTCTTTTCAGCCAACAAAAAGCGTTGTGCGCTCACTTGCAGTTCTTCCAACACAGACCTTGAATATAATTATAGATTTTTAATAGCCCATATTCTTCATTTTACATTAATTTAAGTATTGAAAAGAAACAGAACACTACAAAATCATCTTCTCTACAATGCCAAAAGAGCCACGGTAAATTGTTAAGAGGAGACAAAATTCCTAGCATTGTCCTCCCAATGTCATTTGACAGAAGACTACCCTGAATACAATACGCTCCGCATGAGCAGAGAAGAGAGCCATGCGTTTCCTATTTATTTCTGAAAAGAGAGCACCCTGGAATATTAGCTACAAAAATGCACACTTCTGTTTCAACATTTTAATCATTGAAAGAAATATTTCACCCCACAATGTAAAGAGTAAGCACTCCACCCTCCTTTCAGAGCAAGCAAACAACTAACACCATTCAGACCTTCACGGGATTCTAAAGCACTCTACAACAATCTCAACTCTGTGAAGGTGCGTATACCTCCCTACAAAATAAAGTCTGAAAGAGTAAAAATAATAAGTACTCAGCCGAGAATATTTCTATCACCCCACTAGCCCAATCTTTAAACATTAGTTACGCCAAACTTCAAGTAAAAACAATGGTAATTTGGCCTGATTAAAGAATGCGTGTTTCGGCAATTTATAAAACCAAATCATAATTGACTTAACAATGAAATTCAGCTCTCTCAGATTAACAAATGCTTTGAAATCATTTGAATTGGAACTTCCTCTAGAAAGCTACTTATGATGCTGTTAAGTACGTGTAAGAAGATTACAGCCAAATGGGAACAAGAATCCATGGCATTCTGTCAATGTGCCCTGTCTCGCTAAGCAGACCTTTATAGCTATGCAACTATTACTTCTTAATTTGAGAAGCAAGACTCCTAATTTCCTGCTAGGTTACTGCATCATTTTTTTAACTCAGATGGGGAAAATACACTCTTTCCTCCTCCACCTCCTTTTCTTGGAGACAGATTTGAGATTGATCATTATGGAGCTTTGCAGGTCCAATAAGCTCACATGAGAAGACAAAATAACTAGTTAACACAGGAGTTTCAATTAGAGTTTTTAATCTGCACTTGTTTTAAAACTAGATAAAAGAGCCTAGTACGTAAGGAATAGAGGCTAAAAAAGCAGACTCAATTTCTGCACATTTGATTTTTTTTTTTTTTTTTTAAAAGGCATAAGACACCTTTCATAAGAATCGCTGAGGCGGACTAAGAGTTTCTTTGTGTCAGGAGAGTACCGGACATCTTGAACAATCATGTCACCAACAGCTGCCTGGTGGAAAAGTTAAAGGAAACAAAGAAAAACGTCATCATTTGAATATGAAATATTATTTCCTTAACATTTTCATCAAACAAACTCCCTGCTAGAACAGGGCTTATGCAAGGTCTTTCATGCAGCCCTCAAGTACATGCAATCAAGAAAAGTAACTGCACTAAATGCATGAATGGACATGGGTAGGTGCTAAGAGCTCTGTATACGTCAACTTGGAAAGAAATCCAGGGACCTAGAAGAGGACAAGGACACTAGATTGCCCTCACACGCATACAATAGGCTGAAAATGAACTGAAATAAATACTGATGCTCCAGTCAATGGTCGTGGGAGACAAAAGTTAAACTCGAGCATTCTGGGGAATTCCATTTCTTGAGCTGCACGACTGGATCAGTTTAACATTTCAAGTTCAGGAGTACATCAAGCAATGCCATGCTGTCACTTTTCAGCCTTTATAACACATAAAAATAAGTACAGCTATCATAAATGTGCTATTAAGACCACACATAAATTCTTTTTTTTTACCTTTATTAACTCTTCTACTTCCTGAAGTACCTGAAAAAGAAACAAAACCACACTGTAAAAAATAGAACATACATATGTATGTATCTGTCCACCTACAGACAGACAGATATACTTGGATACACATACAAACATAAAGACATAGTTTCCATGAAAGCCTTTAGCGAATAAAATTTTGACTGACCTGTGGGTAGGTTAAATAAAGTGGTAAGTCCAGGACAATATGATCTTCCACTTGTCTGGCTTTCAATTCCCCACTCAGCGTCACAAATGTGAGAACTGAATTTGTGTTTTCTAGAGAGAGAACATTGGAACATTATCAAGCATAAGAAGTTGAATCTAAATTCTTATAGCTCTTAGAGTAGCCGAGTATATTCAGAAAAAGTTAGTTATGAAGCTGAAATAAAACAACTGCAGTAAACCTGTATTCTGAGACAAAATTCCCAACTAACTCAATAAATAATCTGCTGAGGCTAATAAACACAGCAATTGTCAGTGAATCTTTCCTGCACGTTCCTAGAATGAACGTGAATTTCAGAAAGAGCAATATTCCCTGTTCATCAGATTCTGTTGTACCTCTCCCAGATGACATTTGCATATTTAGCACTTTTCTTAAACGAGTAATAGCAGGGCATCGGAATCCAAGTGTAGGCATCAGACTACAACCTTACAATTACAGAGCACTTGTAACAGACAATACCTCAGGTATCTCCGTAGGTGTTCTCTAAAGGTTCTGAATATGTAATTGACTTTGTTGTAGACAATGGAGATATTCTTAAATCAGAAGTAAATTTCCTAAGAAGTTATAGTAATAAATAGTTTATAAACATACTTTGTACATGAAACAACACAGCAGCTGCTGCAAGTGTAGCATGACCACAGAGAGGAACTTCGTTGGCTGGGGTGAACCACCTGAGTCCGAAGCAGGAACCTTGAAAATAAAGTTTATTTAGCGTTATTAAGTGGAAGAAGTCTATTTTTTCAATTTACTTCAAAATTTTATACACAGTGATGACATTTCAGTTAATCCAAATGCACGTTATAGTCAGCGTTGGTCTTAAACACACTTTTAGGAGCCTGTTTCGTACTGATTTTTGGAATAGCTATTGCTTTTGAGTCAGGTCAACAACAGGAGTCTACTACTAATGGAGGAAAGCTACTTTGTTATGAATACAAAGGAGCTCTGGAATAGAAACACTGGCCAGCCTGGGAGCCAGAAGCGACCCCGAGAAGCCCAGCTGGCACCTTTGAAGTGTTGCTGGGTAGCCAGAAACCAGAGACATGCCGAGATATCTATCACCAGTAAGCACAAAACCAACAAACTGTAACTGCAATATATCACCTGAAAAAAAGGAAAAAAAAAAAGTGTGGAAAAAGGGGACAACATCCCAAGAAAGTAAGAATTGGTAACTGTCACTGGCTGCTCTAACTGAAAGAACTGGAACAGTCCGGGAAAATAAAAATTGGTCTGAGAGAATCATCATCTATTGACTGTTCCAGGAGAAAACGCAGAAATTAACAGCATCTATTGAAGTGGTGGTGTCCTACATTCTCTTGTGTCTCTATAACATAAAAATTATTTAATTTTTACCTGAAATAGAGCTTCTCTCTCCAAGAACTTTCTGTGCTGCATATATTTTTCCCTTTCCTAAACAGGTCTGCACAAACTTTCTACAAGATCACGGCCCCTTGCCAGGGACACATGGCTGACTCCAAACTCCATGGCACAGATCATCTTTGAAGTGAGACTCTGTTATTTTACCGGTACCCCTCTGGGCCCAGTTCGGTTTGTCCTCCCATTTCTGGAATCTCTTTGTCCTCCCCCCTGGAATCTATTTAATGTGCTTGGTATCATATATATGCATATAAGTAACCTATCATAAGTATATCTACTGTTGTATTATTGATAAGTTTGATTATTGACTAATGATAAGTTTGTAGTAACCTCTAATATTATATATATACTTCTTGCTGCTATTATTTATCCCTGCTATACTATTGATCACTGATAATAATCTGTAATAGCTTGAGATAGATAGATATATTCACTTTATTAATCACAGATATACTTGCTAGTGGTGATTTGTGTGGTATTTGGTAATCCATAATAAAACAGAGAATTTAGAAGATAAAGCCTCCGTTTCCTCATGTATTATAGAATTCTACGAAGTCACGGTCGTGATCTATATACACTGCAGGCTGGGGTACCCTCTAGGGGCTAAAGGTAGTTTTGTTGGTATAATGGACTCTGTATCAGAGATAGGTCAGTTACAAATTATTGTGCTGAAACCACCGGTCAAGCGTCTAATGTACACTAACCCTTCATTTCACTGGATATCATATTGCTATTTGTTGTTTAAAGAAACTGGAAACCAAGCGCACTATACTTGGTTTCCTGTAGCTTTTGCAGTGTTCTTGCACTATGTCAATTAAGATAATGCTTATGAAAATATATTTCAAGCGAGTAATTACCATACAAACACAACTAAAAGCTACAAAAGACACAAACAGTATTTAAAAAAAAAACAACCCACCACAACAAACAAGTCTTGTCATTGCCCCTCTGAAAAATCACCGCATTAAAGTCAGAGACCCCTATCTAATGAAAACACATAGAATCCCAACAAAACCTAGTGGATTAAACTAATGGACACGGCAGGGAAGTGCTCTGAGATGGGGCAGACACGCAACCCCGCTGCAAGCCTGCCCTGCGGTGTTAATGGACTCCCCCACCTGGAAACTGTGGCCGAAAGCAGGAGGAAACGAAGTCGGCCATGACCAGGGAGACATGACCCAGAGCACCTGCCTGGATGCTTGAGACATACAGCTGTACTCAGGCTGAGAGGACATTTTGTACTCTTATAAAAAAATCAACGTATCACCAAAACAATGTAGATTTTTAAAAATTAAAAATTAAATGAAACGCACTCATCGCAAACTCGTACTCCCGCAAAGATATACCTTTGTCCAGCAGCCCTTGCCACACCAATTAATGTTCCCAAAGCAGATGACAGTCTCATAAATGACATCTTGATGTTCCTGGTCTCCTCTTGCTCCCACCACCCCTCAATACACACATTCTCAGGTGTAGCTCAGTGACTAAATTCCTTCAAAAACAGCTCTTCTAGAGCTGCGTGGGTCTGACATCACAAACACTAGTGCCATTAATATCAGAAGCACTTAAATGAGAAAGAAGCTGCATTTTAGATACTGTTGGATACAGATGTCTTGAAAATAAATAAATGTATTAAACGTATTGGCAAGGCGTTAACATGAAAAATGGAAAGTATTATCACTTCTTGATTCAAGCAATTAGTGTAACCCTAAAACAAATTCCAATTTATTAGCAATAGGAGTATGCAACGATAGCTACTACTTTAAGAAAATCCTCTTAATTAAAGAGACTGTACAAAATCCTACTCCCTGAACAAACAAACAAATGATAAAGAATAGTTTCTTTGCATACTGTTCTAGGGCCTCTTTCAGACAGCAGATAACCCCAAAGCTGTTTCTCTCTCCCTTCCACTATGTTGTATCAAAGCAAAGGCATGCCAACCCTAACCTGGAATCTGACTCCAGGTCAGTGGCGCCCTTTGGCTCATGCCACCACGCAAGAGCGAAGTGCGTAGATTCAGCAAACTGATTCAGCTGAAAACTAACCCACAAAGCAATTCGGACCAGACTCTGTATTTGCCTGATATTTTCTGTTGTGTCTAGTGTCTCTCCATTTTGTCTCCCATCACATAGACACACCCTACCAAAGAACACCAGGGAAGTCCCTCCACTCAAATGACCAGCCTAATGTGCTTATTTTCGGCAACTTCAGAATCCCTTTTTTTGTTGGAAACCTGTATTTTCCAGTATTGGCTTCACAGACAGCTTATGAGACTTTGTGACAAATTCAAGTAATACCTTAAACTAGGACACATACAATTAACCCAGTGATGATTTCCTGAACAGACAAGCCAGATTCTACTCAGTTTGTGGTTTTGTGCATATAGAATAAGCACGTTCCATCTCTGTTCTTCTGCTTGCATAGTAAGAAATTATCTCAGGATATTATCAGTAGTAATGAAAGCATTAATTGAAGGATCTTTGCACAGCATTTTTAGGAGACTTTCTACATACAACTTGCATATTAGTAAAAGACACTAAAACAAATGGTCTAACTTATGAAGAATAAATGTTTGTATATTTTAAAACGAATTTGATACACAGCACAAATACTTTAAAGAATGCATGTGCAAAAGACTTATTACCTTAAGTAAGATACATCCCAGCTCCCAAGATTTTGCCTTGGCTGTTCTAGCACCATTCCTTATAAATGTATCCACAATGTCTTTCCCATTCCCTTGTAAGAGATTCTGGTGGCTGAACAGAACCACTCACTTTTGGTAAAGTCATCTCCAGGGCGCAGTTTTCTGATGAAAGCAGTTTCTGAAAGGTTCATCTCTGTTGCAATTTTTTGGTGCAAATCTTCATCCAAGTCCTAATGATGGAACAGCAAATCCAATCAAAAGCAGGCCAAAAAACACAGAATCAAACTTTCTGTCAAATAAATACAGTAATTTCATTTTCTATTATAATAAAACATAGGTTCATTTTTAGCTCGAAATATTTTCTGAGAGTAAAAAACTAAGCATAAAATGTTCAATCATTGTGATACATGGGCATTTCTAATATCTGCCCTATTAGTTTAGAAATTCTTAGAATACACGTAAAATAAAAATCACCAAAAAAACTAAACTCAGTCTTTCCTTGAACACAAATCTTTTTTTAAAGTCATGATTAAAGTCACACTGAGAAGTCATTGTTAACATAATCTAAAAATAACTGCAAGTCTCTTGTTGTAACCCTGAAAAATCTGTGCCAGCAAGAGGTATGTGATAATGGCTAGTGGAATGGGCAAGATGGCTGATCAGCGCTTATGGCTGTATCCTTGACACTGCTCTTGGAAGAACAGGAACAGTTGCCAGTAGAAGCTGAGGGGAGATAAAGCGAAAAAGCTGGAGCTCACCACATTCTGCTCTGCCTGTAGATCTAGAGCAGTGAACGTTGACCCCAGGACACATGAGTTGTAGTGATTGTATAAAATTCTATTTCACCCTTGTTCCATTGCTCTCTCCCCACAATTATGCTGACTGGCCAGGTTGGAGAATTTGGTCTTTAAAATGATGAAGCACAAATGAAACAAAGGACTGAGTGGACCTGGCCAGGTTCAACGTCTAATAGACAAAAAATTTGCCCTTCTAACTTTACTTATTTCCCTTAATAACTTTAATCCTTTTCAGCCGATGATCCCATACTACAGATACAAAATAATTACTGATGCGTATCATAGACCTGCACTTGCAGAATGAATTCTATACAATGCAACAACATTCTAACTTTTTACAGCAACAAGCACCTCTCCTTTATTCCAGGAAAATACTCTGAAGACATCAAACCAGAACAGAGACCAGCCAAAATGTTACTAAAAATAAAATAACTTTATTGAAATACTGCCATCCTGTGGCACTTCTGAAGCACAGAAAGGGCTTGTTTCGCCATTCTTGCGTTACTCCCAACCATTTTTGTAAAGCATCTGCTGAGACTCTGAAGGGAACAGAAATATTGGTGCTAGCTGCATCATACTTTCCTGGATCTTAGAATAAAATTACGAATTATAATCCCAGCTTTAACTGAATCTCAGCTTTAACTTTGACACTAAAGCCCTCTAGCCCCAGGCACTGCAGAAAAAACTTCAAAATCTCAGCACTCCAAAGGCAACATGCAAGTAAGTTGCCCTCACAATACATTAATGCAATAAAGTAAAACTAACATAAAAATCCGATTAGAAGCTCATAGTTTTAAAATAAATTCATTCTGAGAGGGAGCATTTAGATTTTAGGGGGCCAAAAAACACCTCTGAAGTGAGACGTTCTCAGTCATAACGTTACCTGATCTGGTAAATCAACTATACTGTATGAGATCTGCATAGCATTAGGAACATTTCAAAAGGATTCATACTGTTAGTGCAAGCTATTGCCATTGACTGCTCTACATATATTTTCATCCCTCCAATTTTCATCAGATGTCACTACACAAATAATATAAGGCCTAGACATTTCTAATCCACTTTAATAAATAGTTTTTGGTAGAAATTGTCAACATTGTACCAGTTAGTACCAACTGTTCAGAACACCTTGACGAGGAGGGTGACTACTGCCAATTGCACTAAAACTACCATGCAACTTTGAAGTAACGAAAACTGGCTGTTTAAACTTGGCAAAAGTTGAATCTGACACACAATGAAAGACTCAGATCCAGGTTTATACTTCCCCCCCCCCCTTTCCCTTCCATAGAAAGAGAAAAAAAAATAAAAAGGGGGGGAAACCAACACCAAAACTAAACCCTACAGTTTTATTCAAAACCTGAGTACTGATTCTACGTTATTGCATTTCCTTTCAGAGATTTCATTCTGAAACCACTGTCTTAGGAAATTAAGTCATTCCTTTTTGACAACTCAGAATAAAAAGTATATTCCTTAGAAAAACCCCACCACACATACAAAAAATGCAAAGCATTTATAAATGCACTTTTATAAAATCATTCTGACGGAAAAAAGAATACCCTTGTGCCAATTTCTCTGTATTCTGGAGCAACAGCAAGCAATGCTTGCAAGCAGTACTCCTGAGTAAAGCAAGCAGTCTAATGCAGTGCAGAGTGCTCAGGTCAAGTACAGAATGGTAAATGGCACTGCAGTCCCTCATAAAATGGTTATTTTTTTTTTTTCTTAACTTACATTTTCAAGCAGACAAACTGCCGCAGGATTTCCAGAAAATGGCCGGTTTGTAAAAGCATCAACGGTAAAAATGGGAATCTGCATTGTCGTTTGCGCCTTTTTAGTCTTAAGCTGTTTTCTGTAAGGTACTTTCTAACCTGCTTTACCCCCAAACGACAGCAGAACCCCGGGTTAATGTTTCCCTAACGGCAGGAGGAGCCAGCAGCCCCCCCCAGCCCATCACTTCCGAGGACTCCCGCACCCCACAGCACCGATTGTTTTAAATTTACTTTTAACACAGCCTTTTAACCTCCCTCTTGCACGGCTTGCCACCAGCCCCAGAACGCTCTGGAGAGGCCATTCCACCACAGCGCCCGGCCCGGCCTGCCGCAGAGTTTACCACAGCTGCAAAGCCGCCGAGAGGCGGGCGGGCAGCCATCGCCTGCGCCCGCATCTTCCTTGCCGAGCCGTGGCAGCCGGGGAGCCTGAGCGACACACACGCAAGAGCGCGACCGGCCAAGCGTGAGACGACGCCGCCGTAAGCCCATGCCCGGGCGGCCATAGCCGGGCAAGCTCCGAGCCCGCTTGGCGCCAAGCGTACAAGCCCAGTGCGCATGCGCCTTCCTCCTTCCCCCGGCCCCCCCCAGCGCTGTGGCAGGAATCGGCGGGAACTCGCCGTGCGCGGCGCCGCGCATGCGCCCGAGCCGCTCCTCCCCCGAGGCGCGCATGCGCGGGTAGCCGCCTGAGCCGGGGCTGAGGAGCGCGGCGTGGCTATCGCGATAGTTGCGCGGCCGAGGACGCCATCCTGTCCATCTGCGTTGCGTAGGTTTGGGAGCCTCGCCGGCTGGTTGGGAGCGAGGAGGAGCTTCCTTCCATCCTTCCCGGCAAAAGGCTCCCGCCGGGGTACGTCGAGGGGTGTGCGAGGGTCTCCTGGTGAGTGGGGAGGGAGGAGGATGGAGGGGACACATGGGCTGAGCGAGCCCCGGCGTGCCCGCGGGCATGATGGCGATACCGGGGGCTCGGGCCCTGAGGCGGGCGGGCCCGTCCGCCCCTCGGCGCGTTGTCGGGGCCGCGGGCCGCCGCGCTCCCGGTGGGGAGGGCGCGGGGAGGCGGGGAGGGATGTGGGGGTGGCGCGGCGCGGCGGCCTCTCGGCGGAGCCTCGTTCCCAAGCGCGGCCGCCATTTTGAGTAGCGGAGGCGAGGGCGGCGGCGGCCCCGGGAGAGCGGCCTGCGGCGGCGAGGGGCTCCCGGCGAGGGGCTGAGGTTGGGCGGGCGGGAGGCCGGGTGGCTCCTCCGAGGCGGAGAGGTGGCGGCGGGGAGCCGGGGAGGGAAGGGGGTGTGTGTGTGGTGTGGGGGTGTGCGGCCCTGGGGAGGCGCGGTAAATGGCGCCGGGGAGCGGGCGGCGGGTCAGGGCCACGGTTTCGGCGGTAGTCGGCGCCGCGGGTCGGAGGGAGGGCGGCCCATCGTGGGGCGCTGCCGGTGCGCGCGCAGACCCCACCACC